>CAJYYF030000029.1:0-86798 GCA_913789895.3 Seladonia tumulorum
ATTAAGGGAAAATCGATACTAGCGCGCGAGAGTGAGGATACGGAAGTCCTCACGATCGCGCGACGAAAATCGAAGGACCACTGTCGTGCGACCACGCGAAGAGTATCGTAGCGTTCCGCGGTCGCTTCCTATCGCTGCCGAGTATCGTCCGCAAAAATTGTCACGAGTACGCGAACGCCGGATATGGGATATCGTCCACATAATTATCGCGAGTACGCGAGTATTGAATATCGGGGCTCGCGCCGAACAGTGCCACCCGAAAGAACCAAGGGTTCTCGAGCCGACGGTTGCGGACGACACGGGACAGAGTCGAGATACGGTAAGTCGGACGGTATCGAGATACGGTAAGTCTACGCAGTGGTCCCTCCTTCATTCTTTCTTTCCCTTCTGGAGGAAAATTCGTACGTGTTGGTTCGGAGAGTTTAGCGGGAACTTAGTGGGAATTTAGTGGGAGAACGAGACGGCTCACCTCGTCGAGGCGTAAGCAGCCGTCGCGTTCTCCAACTTTGGTGGGCCGAGACGAAATTCGTCTCGAGCCGTTGTACTCACGCCAAACCGTCGGCGTTGTGGAGAATTTCGGTAAATATCGGAGAGTCTTTCGGGAAGTCTCTCTTCCTCGGGGAAAACGCCGTCGAAGTCATAGCGTGATCGACCGCCGATTGTATTCTCGGGATTTCGTCGTATCGTCTCCAACGACTACAACACCGTATCGCGACATAGGTTCCGCGACAGTCACCGTATCGCGCCGTCCAGCCGCGCTCCGCGGAATTCCGCCCCGTCGGGGCCCGTATCGTACCGAGAAACTGTACGCACGCGGAAAAATATTATAATATCGACCGACACGTGCCGCGAGCGAACCACCTGCCGCAATATTGTATGAGAGCGCGGGCTCCGGGTGCGGCCACGTGGCCGTGTGCCTGTACCTATCGTCTAAATAAAGACCATATCGAGCCAAATTGTTTACCCCGTTCTTCTGCCCTACGCGATCCGCCCTGCCGTGAGGGCTGTCCTCGATCCCCCTGTGTTGGACCCGCTTCGTGCCTCGTTCTATCTCGGCGTCCGGTGCCTGGCGCCCGAACATACGATACCAGATTTCGTGAAAATCGAGGCTGACCCTCGAGATATCCTTTGTACCGGGAGGACCGCGCATTGTCACGACCGTGCGCGGCCCGGCGTCAACGCCCGTAAATTCCCGGAATCATCCCCGCTTCCCGCCTCGACAAGCGTGGAAAAAGGGACGGCGTTACAGAATATAAACAAACATCCTTGTACTCGACGTCGTGTAGCATTTGGAAGTGTTTCGAATTGTTTTTAATTTTTGTCGTAAACGTAAAATAACTTGATTCTTATTCCTATTTGCCAGCAATAGCTTAGTATTTTCTCGCTTTCGTTTTAGTTGCAAAACCTGTATTTGCTTGCGGTAATTATCTAAAATATGAGTGACAGAATCTTCGTCCTCATGAGTGGATTTAATATTATTTTTCAGAGGTTCCACATTTCTTTTTAATCTTCTATTTGGAAGTATTACATTTTCTGAAAAATGTCTGCTACATATTCTAAATTTTTTCAATTCTGCGTCTGATTTCTCTATTAGATGATCGCAACCACTATTTACTAACCATGTTATTAATTCTCTATTAGCAAATCAAATGTCTCTATTAGCAAAAGGCAGACGATAAAATCGGACATTTAATATGTTGTCCCTACTTCAAGTTTCACAATTTTTATAAGTGCACAAGACACTATACATACATCATATTACTCACCATTTTGTTGATGGTTCCGCACAAATGTCAAATGTTGGTTGGGATTAGGTCGACGGGATGATTACGTTGTTAAGGGGGGCGGCACGGATTTGACCTTGACCGTAACGCTATGGTCCTCGAACGGCTAGTAGGGAAACAGATTGTGGATTGCTCGATTCAGCCGAGCAACACATGCTAACACATACACTACCGCTGAAAAGTATCCGGACAATTACGAAATATCGTTATTATCATTGCATCAAAGTTATTTCAGTGCCTCAAATAGTGACTAAAATCGATTTTCATTAGTTTCTTGTGAAATATCTGACATTCTAAATTAAAAATTACGTATATACAGGGTGAGTCACCTAAAGTTTGCACCTCAAATATCCTTGTTGTTTCTAAAGATACGTAAAATATGGTAAGGACAAAGTTGAATGATATAATGGGGCTGACACGATGCTATAAAAAAATTTTGTTTCTATGTCATTTTTTTTAGAGATATCAAGGTCACCTTGACTTTTTTAAAATGGAACCACCTCTTTTTAAATACCTACAATGATAGTCCTTTTCATTAGGAATTCAGTGACAATAAGTATTCTAAGGTCATTTAAAATTTTTTTGTAGCATCGTGTCAGCCCCATTCTACCATTCATCTTTGTCCTTACCATATTTTACGTATTTTTAGAGACAACAAAGATATTTGAGTTTATAAGTATACTTTTGAGCGGTGGTGTACATTGCCACGGACGCGTAGATATACGCAGGACTCGTTGTCACATTACTTCTGCAGTTTTTTGCTAATATCTCTGAAATGAAACTCGAACGGCTGTCACGTGTATGCAAAAGATAAGGAAATCATCTGTGACTTATATTAAATTGAATCAGTTTATTCTTAACACGTTGGATGCCACGGGGGTCACCGATGACCGGCACTCAACTTGGCAGAAATATATATAATTTAAACAAATGACAATACTTATAATTTTTTATTATTTTCATCGTTGATGTAGTGGTGTGAAGAAATGAATGCAGTATAAAACATCTGAAAATAGTTTTATTTATACATGAAATATAGTTTTATTATGCGCGCACGTTACGATGTGTCGTGTTGAAGCATACTAAACAAAGAAAGGGTGAACTTGCACAGTCTTCACAATATGTCTCGACTTTTTTGCTACAGTTTTTTGCAATTATTCTTCCTAGCTTCTTTGAATTTTTTTAGTAATAATCATGACCTGAAATCGGGAATTTGAAAAATTTTTTTGGCGTGTTACCTGTTTGAATAACACCATGGCATTTACCACACATGTATTCAATAACAGTTCTATTGCTAATTTTTTATACCACTTTAAAGTTTTACGTAGTGGTGAACTATAAGCTATCATTTGGTCTGATAAATCGACTGATGATTTTCGTAGATTGTAGTCTACAACCATTTTTGGTTTTTCACACGAATAAAATTTGTTATGTACAGTAGCCATTTCAGCCGAATGTTTCGTTGAAAGCATCAATACTTCTCTCTTGTCTTTCCATTTTAAAATTGTTATGCCCGATTTATTTTCGCGAGCAATGAGTTCTCCAAGTCTTAATTTTTTGATACTATTTCTGCTGAATTTCCACGTCGATTTTTCCATAGGGTACCCACTAAATGTGTATTGTTTGCGATTAATTTTTCTGCCAGAGCAACACTCGTGTACCAATTATCTGTGCAGACAGTATGCCCTTTATCCAATATATTTTTGCAGAGAGACATAACAATCTCTGAAGATATGGTTCCTGCTCTTTTACCTCCATTTTTTTCTTTTCCCGTATATATTTAAAAGAATAGGTGTATCCTACACCATTGCATAATTTAAAAACTAATTCCATGTCGATGCCGTTCTGGTTTCAAATACTGTCGAAATATTATGCGGCCTCGGAAAGGCACCAATGATTCGTCTAAGCATAACATTTCGTCTGGATTGTAGTATTCTTTGAAACTTGTGACGCGGTCGTCACTACCGGAGCCCCCTCCTGGATGCTCGAGAGTATACCAGGGTCCTTGACGGGGCGGAAGGGTTAGGAAATAAGTGCGAGACTATATTTGGTATTAATGAACGTAATTAAACCCTTTATTCAAGACTGGAACCCGGGACGCCGGCAGGCGAGCGGTCCCTCGTCTGCTCCTCCGGCGGTGCCTATGCGGAAGCGTGACAATACAATTAATACTAAATGAACCTACGGCTAGTCTTACGAAGTAAGGTTGCGGCGTAGCGCGGTATCGGCGCGGAGCGGCGCGATTTCGGAGCGGCGTGGTTCCGGAATGACGCGGGTCTGGAGCGGCGCGAATCTGGAGCGGCGCGGTTCTGGAGCGGCGCAAATCCGGAGCAGCGCGGTTCGCGGATCTGGAGCGGCACGAATCTGTAGGGCTGGTGCAGGACCCCGCGGCTCAGTGTTTTCGTGAATTGGACGTGTTTCCTGCTGAGCTCGCGGAGTGCGGCCTGGTCGAGGTCTCGGCCTCGCGGAACGCCTGGCTCGTCACCCGTGCCCCGCTCGCGGTGAGAGTTCGCCCCTACACGGACGAGCCTGTCGCAGTCACTTCCTCGTCACCGGCGCTTGTCGTCTGCACGGGAGGGCCCGTCACAGGCTCCGTACGCGGCTGCGGCGGAACACAGACTCCTTGCCCGACGCGACGCTCGGTCTTAACCGGTCGGCAGGAACCGCAGGAGAGGACGGGAAGCTAGTCGGCCCTGGGTGGCGAGCGGCTGGAGACGCGCAAAAAAAAAACGCCGAGGCACCCAGAGATACTCTCGGCGCTCGACTGCTCACTCTAGTCGTCCTCGCGGTACCGGATTCGGTTCCCCCTCGGGCGATCCCGGGGTATCCCCTAACCAGCACCGGCGTGAGCACTAACCCACGGGAGAGCCCATGAACGTGTAACGTAAAAATGGACGAAATATTTGAAGGTACAAGAAAACTACAGATTTATTAAAACGGAGTTACAATTACGGAGGTTCAGTCAAGATTAACTGCCCTGGGAATGTTCCCATACTTATAGTTAAATTTATTGGTGAGTAATGATTTTTAGTGTCGATTCGGAGAATGCTGTTGTGCGCAGTTGAAATAGAGATGATTCGACATAATGCATTTTTTGGGTCATTAAATGCTGTCGTGTGCAGGTAATGTGGAAATATAGATGATCCGGCATATTCCGGGTTGTTGCCTTGTCGTGTTGAAATACAAGTGATCCGGCATACTTCGGGTGTTACAAACGCGTGAGCACGCTGCTGCGAGAGGACCAGAGCTCGGAGGTGTTCCTCCGCGAGCAGCTCCAGGCCAACTCTGCTTCTCGCTCGTTTCGTCGCGGTATTTATGCCCCAAGCGCGGACCGTACCGAGCGCCCCACTATCGCGGATCGCTCGGTCGCGCTTGGAGCTCGCGGATTGGCACGGGCTAAGGCACGATTCGCGCCAATCGCTGACCGTGTCGGGTTCGCGGTCTCGCGGCGGAGCGTAACGACGGTCGCTCCGTCCCAAATTTCTGTTTAATATGTCGATAATGTGAATAATTTTGGATAATCTATTACTAGGATCGTTTTCTTAATTGTTACTAAAATGAATGAACCGTAACAGTAATTCAAATCGATTTCTCGACATCACTTTATTTGGAAATGTCTGGTGATATTCTTCATTTCTACTCCAATACAGGTGAATTTTGGGTAATCGCACTAATCCCATCCATATAATTAAGCCAACAAATCTTTTTATTTCATTTGGATTTATTTCAATCCATTTATCAAGATGACGTGATTGCTGTTCTGATACTATTTTCGCAGCATGTATATTTGTTTGGTTTGCAATAATTTCAAATATTTCATTCGAAACAAAAAGGCAATAAAAACTATGCGGTTCAGTATAATCAAAAACTTCAGAATAATGTGTATCGATTCCCGATGAATTAGAAAATGTAATCTTTGGTTGATTACACGAAGGAATATGCCAATTCGTATGACGCATCTCTTCTTATGCATTATTTTCGTCATTATTACCGTCATCTTCAAATTCGGTTTCACTATCTGATTCAACTCGATGGCGACGTACTGAAGATGGTATTATCAAATCAGACAAACTGCTCGAGGAACTTTCCTCACTATCTGACAACACCCGGTATCGTTTGGAAGGACTTGGTTAAAATATATCGTCAGTTGAATTGCTTGACGCAGAATCTTCATGTGAAGTCATAACTTTATGGGCTAACGAAAAAATTTTTGTAGTATATAACAGTATAATAGAGGTTCTTACCTGATTGTTTAAAACTCTCGGAAAGGATAAAATCGTGAAACTATTACTCAACAACGCGACAAAACAATATGAGATAATGGACGATCGCATGTTTTCAATCGTCAATTGTTGAGATATTCTTAGACACCGCGCGAAATCGCACTCCAGCGCCACGGGGGTCACCGGTGACTCCCGTCGCAATTATATATAACACTTAGCCGACCACGCGCAACATTATGTCTTGGTGTAACAATTTTATTTTATCACATATTGTTTATACAAAACATGAAATTAAAAGTATATAACAATTATTTTTTGTAGTTGTTCAAAAAGTATAGGTAATAGAGTTTGAAAATTATGAACATTAAAGATGACTGAAGATAAATAACCCAAACATGAAATAAAACAATAGTAATGCATTTTAATATTTTTTTACAGTGTGGTATCGTTCAAAACATGCCAGTTTATGTAGTGGTACATTACAATATTCACAAACATATCGTGTATATCCAGTTTTATTATTAGCAGAGCATACTCTACATGCTCGGTGAGGATATGATTTTTTTTCCATTTGTTACAATTGGTACTAATTTAGGTTTTTTAAAATCTTGAGAAAGCCTTCCTGGTGGGTCATATTTCGGTGCTCGTCTTGTTCTTTCTATCGCGTTCGAAGGTACTGCCTCCTCGGTGGCTGAATGTTGCATTTCGGGTGTTTCTATCAATGCTCTTGCAAATTGAAGCAAATATTTTTTATATGTTACTTTATTATTATTTAGTTTTTTTTTACGAGAAATGAATTAAAAAGAGCAGCACTCTTATTTCTCCACATTTTCAACGGTATTTTTTTATGACCTACACTTTATGTTTTAAATTTATAACTTTTAACACCATTAAATTGATGGATTTTATTATATACTGTGCTTTATACGCACAACAATATACATATAATAATTCGAGATCAAGCGAACAACTCCAACGTAATTATATAGATAAACAAACGAAAACAAAAAAACGCTTTGCTAAGGTCGATATGGGAGATCTCCCCGATCGGTTGGGCACCGACACCGACGAGATATACTTAAAGACAGCCAGCCTTACGGGAGAACGTGTGTCACGAAAAATACGGTGTCTTCTACCGCCCTCTAGAATAGATTTTGGCTGGAGTAAGAAACAGCAGGCCAACTACGGTATTTCGTCGGTGCAGAAGACGACTAAGGAAATTCTCGTCGGCGAGAAGGTGAATCATCACGGAACCATATCGATTATTTATTACATTCTCCGACGAACGTATTCGAATTAAACAGATATTTTTTTAGTATTGCTTTTTAAGACGTAAAATATTAAAAGTAAAACTAATATCAAGGACAAAAAATTCCTAGAAATATTTTACGTAAGAAAGTATTAAAGCATAATTTAACGATAGCACAATTTGTAATTTAAAAATATTTCATAAACAAGCATTATTTCCTTACACTTTTTTTATAGTTAATTGTTCCAAGAATCGATCCGTGGGAACAGAAATATGTTGAAAACCAGAATAACGTTCATTTGACATACTATTCCGAATAATAAAGAGTTTGAGAGAGAATCACCGGAAAAACTAATATAATATAAAATAATGTAATTGTAGGAGCAAAGATGGGAAAATATTTGTTGAAATAGACATTTAAAATAACGAATAAAAGATAAAAAAATTATTTGTCACGCGGCAAATAAAAATAATTATGTTATATCTATTCCACACGTAATAAGTTTATTCGACGAATTTTTCATTGGTTTGAGCGATTCATCTTTAGTGTTGAATAAAAAAAAAAAAAAAAGTGTTAATTTTCATCTGTGTCTTTATTCGGTGGTTTATTTGATTTCGAATAATTTTCGGAGCCGCGTTCAAATACTGTAACGAGGACAGACCAGTCAAAGACCGACGCGAGCGTTACAATGTAGTTGCATCGCCGAATGGCCAAAAGACGGCTCGAATAAAACTTTAGACACTTATAAATCGTAGTTCTTTCCAAACCTTTCAAATTTTGAATCATTTCATTTTTGGTTTAATTTAAAAATAGGAACGATGTCCTTTTTCAATTTCTATAAAAGAACCTGCATTTGTGGAATTCTTACGTGTCTTTCATTTTTTATAAATATGATTTTCAACTGAAAAATCGACAGAAATCCTCAAATATGAATATAAATAACCGTAATTCGTCAGATTTTTTCTATACTTCTTCTACATGCAATTAATTGGGAAAAATTGACCGAAAATCGAATGGCGCAACGGCCGTTCAAATATGTTGAAGGGCATTTTTGACTAAATTGTCCGGCGAAATATTCCAAATTGTAATATTCCAATATTTCAATATCATTAAAAATATTTCAAGTACTAATTAAAACTATTAATGAGTTTCAATAACAAACTAGTTTAAATAGAAAATCAAAATTTGACAAAAAAAATAAGATTATTGTAGGCTCTGCACACTCGGGTCCGGTCAGAATTTAGCTTTCAAGAAATGATTTCTGAGATCCCTGCCGAACAGAGAAGAGGACAGTGAAGCTCGACTGCCTCTGTCGCCGAAGAGTGTAACATTATATGTCGTGTTGCATCGAAGATATCGGTGTGACATCACTACCAATCAAACAAAAGAACATGTTTATATTTCATTATTTCTTTTGGCTTTTTCACAAGCAAATTTGTGACATTTTTGTAATGAAAATGATACCAAATATGATATAATTCCGATCATAATTACTTGTCTAATGAACGAATAAAGTTTCGAACGCAAAGAAGGACAGCGTATGCGAAAGAAAGAGACGCGGCCAGTCGAAGCGTTCGGAAAAGATCAAAGACTGGCGTGAACTCAGGTCTTTAAATCAAAAAGTTAACTTTTTTATTATTCATTATTTTTTTATGGGACTTTCACTAACATATTCGTAGCATTTTTTTATTGAAAACGATAGTAAATATGATATGATTCCGATGATAATTACTTGTGTAATGAACGATTAAAGTTTCGGACGCAAAGAAGGACAGCGTATGCGAAAGAAAGAGAACCGGCGAAACCTTCTCGTCTCGAGTTCGACTGCTCAGTTTTCACGGCGTCGCACAGTGCGGACAAATAGCAATAATACTGTCTCCAATAAAAATACAGAAAAGGGTATATCACACCGATTTTGATGACTGAAGTATGTTGTCAAGGTCATTATTCTAATGCCGCTGCTCGGCATTAGCTTCTGAGATATTCTATAATCTGGTGCTGCAGCTAGAACGGATTCTCCATAAACTTCCTCGTAGTACAAAATGTCAAGGAGAACGTACAATTCAAATAGGTTGGGATTAAAAATTCTTTAAGTATTTTTCTATGCAAAAATCCACATGTGAAATGTGAAACAATGTCAGCGTAATCGTCCCCCTCCCCCCACCACACACGACCTAATCCCAACCAATTTTAATTATACCTTCTCCTTGAGATCTTGTATGTGATTCTACATATTCGTTAATAAGAAAGTAACTTATATGTGTTAATCATGCCTTCTAATATGCAGAAGAGTGTGCAGAATCCATTCTAGTAGCAGTAAGAGATTTTGAGAATATCTCAGAAACTAATGCCGAGCAGCGGCACCATATATAGGAAAAAGTTGTTCAGAATGTTGAGTTTTACAATATATTTAACTTTTACCAAAATCGGCGAGATGTAACCTTTTATGAACAATTACTGTAATTTTATATGATTTTATTTACGCGGACAGTCTGCGTACAATCCACGTACAGTCCGAATACTGCACATGTTGTCTGTGCATTAAATTAGAATACTTTTACTTTTTGACTTTTCTTTTAGCAATTAAAAGCATTGATTTACTAAATGACGTGTAAAACAGATTTTCAAAAATTGCAATTGGTAAGAATTACATAAAAAACCAGAAAACACACTTTTTAAAATTTTTTTATTTGAATCCCAAATGAAAATTTAAAATATGTGTCTTGTACATCTATGGTACACATACTGAAAATTTCATCGAAATCGGTAAACGGAGAAAAAAACAACATGCATTGCAACATATAAGAATCTGTGTATACTGTCTCCAAATAGCATTATACGGATAGGAGCCGTCAAAAATTAGTTTCATTACTGAACACTTTTACTTTGTTACTACCTCTACTTGAATAATTGCAGTCAGTGCAATCGAGCATTAGAAGTGGTATTATCGGATAAATAAGTAAAAACATTAATTTTCTGTTTTTTACTACGGATCAAAATAAGAACGATTGAATTTTGTCATTACTTGTGTATGTATTTATTCTTTTTTTTTATTCTGTAATTACTACAGAATATATTTTGTTGAATAATCATTATTTTATAAATATCGCAATAATTTCCAAATTAATTAATTACACCTATAAAGTATCGATTATAAAACAATGATTACAATGGTGAACAATATGGAAAATAAGAAGGCAATAAGAGTGTAATGAAATTATATAATAAAAAATAATTATTTTCCAAGCAATTACAGAATGCATTATGTCAGCATTCTATGTTTACTAATTGCCTATGTCACTGACGTTTCTTTCGTACTTCACGAGCAAATGTATTTAGGTAGTGAGCGCGGCATGTTTAGCGATGTTGGTATTTGAGATCAGTGATAGTTCCACGTTCTTAGTTCCACAACCGATGAGAGTATTTCGGCATTGGGGCCGTTACCGACCGCTCCCAGTACCCACTCAGGACCCACTTTGGGGCTCGCAGTTTAACACAGGGGCTGGCTGTCTTTAAGTATATCTCGTCGGTGGCACCGATCTACATTGAAACGGAGAGATCTCCCCGATCGGTCGTGCAGCGACCAACATTGAAACGGGGAGATCTCCCCGATCGGTCGTGCAGCGACCTACAATGAAACGGGGAGATCTCCCCGATCGGTCGGCTAAGTCACCGACGAGATATAGTTAAGGGGCAGGGTGATAGCATATTCGCGATAAGGTAGAGTGCCTACATTACCGTCGAAAACATGGGTTTACGAGGCACAAGTTTTCGTCCTCTTATAAGCATATTTTGTCGCTGGTAAAGGGCTTATTCGAAAGAGGAAGGTTCAATCTAGTGCGGGCTGGTCAGGAGGTACCGAGAATATGCAGATATTTGATTGCACAAATTGACGATGTGCATGCGGTTGAATCCAAGCATTTTTATGCCATTGGATGAGTTTTCTGGATGCTATAATGACCAGCCAGCACTGGAGGAGATCTCCAGCTACAAATTGAGCTATATTTTGTCTTGATTATCTGCGAAATAAAGGAGAAAAGTTAGGGAACCATTTGGACGTGGCTTTCTAGCGTCAGAATTCATGATATCGATAATATAGAGCAAAAAATGTGACAAGTTTAGTTCAGCTGAATTTCATCAGGTGGCGTCTAAGTCGAAAGACTGTCGACGTGGTATTGAAAGAAACTGCTAGCGTAGATTGTGGTTATGTACGACGCCTATTAGCTCATCAGCAACGTGCGTCTGTGTATGTCTGTATATGTATACTATATAATTTTCCTATACATGCAAATACTCCGTTAATTTGATGTTTCGGACTCATGCAAGCAATGTGTATCATATGAAATTGCGTTCAAAATTGTATACCGATGAGATTTCATACGTTAAATTAGTTAAAGTATGAAATTAATTAATTAATTAAATATGTAATTTATTAAATTAGTTAATTATTTAAATTAGTTCTAAGTTATAATGTAATATGTGTATCTTTTATTTGTTCCCTTACAGGTTACAAAGAGATCCCGTTCCCTTTACACTGTGCTGTCTTCTTTTCTTTTTTTTTACATTAATCTTTCACATATACAAAATCTATAATATCTTATAAATACAATATCTTATATTCTTATATTATCATATAGTTACATTTCATATGTGCTGGAAAGGTGCGCAAGAGAACAAGGAGTGAAAGCAGGAATACACGAGAAGGTGAAAGAAATACTGGCTGAGGACGGGAGGGGGGAAGAGTGGATGAAAAAATTAGACTGGGAGAGAAAAGATATACAGGATGGAAAATATAAAGGAGAGGAAGAGTAATGGGAAGACAGGCGTGAACGGAAGAATGAGTGAGAGAGAGTGAAAGAGAAAGAAAGAAAAGATAGTATACGAATATATAAGATATAATATTTATAAGATATTAAAGATATTATAGATTTTGTATAGGTGAAAGATTAATGCAAAAAAAAGAAGAAAAGAAAACAGTACAGTGTAAAGGGAACGGGATCTCTTTGTAAACCGTAAGGGAACAAATAAAAGGTACATATACTACATTATAAGTATAATAGTATACTACATTATAATTTATGTAAAACTTTCCATGTAAGATGGAGGATATAGTAAAAAATAGACATATCACAATTATAAAACTTTTACTATTATATATTTTAGTATTATAAAATAGGAAAAATAAGTAAAATAAGATTTACAATAAAATAGTAAATAGTAATAATAATAGTAATAGTAATAGTAATATAATAGCAATAGTTGTGACGCGGTCGTCACTACCGGAGCCCCCTCCTGGATGCTCGAGTACACCAGGGTTCTTGAGGGGGCGGAAGGGTTAGGAAATAATTACTACACGGTAATTGATGTTAAGAAACGTAGTAAATGTAACCCTTTATTTACGACTGGTTCCCGGGGCGGCGGCAGGCGCGCGGTCCCTCGTCTGTTCCTCCGGGAGCGGAAGCGTGACAATACGAGTAATCCTAAATTAACGTATGGCTAATCATACAACTAAGGTCGCGGCGTGCGGCGTAGCGCAGTTTCGGCGCGGTGCGGCGCGATTTCGGAGTGCCGCGAATCCGGAGCGGCTTGGTTCCGGAATGACGCGGGTCTGGAGCGGCGCGGATCTGGAGCGGCGCGGATCTGGAGCGGCGCGAATCTGGAGCGGCGCGAATCTGATGGGCTAGTACACGACCCCGCGGCTCTGCGTTCGTGAATTGAACGTGTTTCCGGCAGGAACCGCAGGAGAGGACGGGAGGCTGGCAGGTCCTAGGTGGCGAGTGACTGGAGGCGCGCAACGCCGAGGCACCCGGAGACGCTCTCGACGCTCGACTGCTCACTCCAGTCGTTCTCGCGGTACCGGCTTCGGTTCCCCCTCGGGCGATCCCGGGGTACCCCCTAACCAGCACCGGCGTGAACACTAACCCACGGGAGAGCCCGTGAGCGCGTGAGCACGCTGCTGCGAGAGGACCGGAGCTCGGAGGTGTTCCTCCGAGAGCAGCTCCAGGCCAACTGCTTTTCGCCCGTTTCGTGGCGGTACTTATGCCCCGAGCGCGGACCCTACCGAGCGCCCCACTATCGCGGATCGCTCGGTCGCGCTTGGAGCTCGCGGATTGGCACGGGCTAAGGCACGATTTGCGCCAATCGCTGATCGTGTCAGGTTCGCGGTCTCGCGGCGGAGCGTAACGACGGTCGCTCCGTCGCATAGTAATAGTAATAGTAATATAATAATAATAGTAGATAGAAAGTAGTAAATAGTAAATAAAATAGTAATAAATAATTTATTTTTTGAAAATGTTAATGGAATAGTTGTCGGCATGGTCCCTTCCTCCTCGTTCTCCCCTTCCGCCTCTTCCTCCTCTTCCTCCTCTTCCTCCTCTTCCTCCCTGTGGTTTTTCCAGCCTCTTTGTCTTCTGCTGCAATTTTTTTAGCTTTCACATGAAAAACAAACATTATGAAACAGATAATTTTTGTTCTCATTCAATACAGTAAGGAGCAAACCTGAGTCCACACTATTTGAAGATGTAACAGACCTGGATACGCCAGGCCTGTTACGAGCCGGTCTCGCGCCACCGCGATTACCCCCGAGCGGCACCGATCCCCGGACTTCGCGCCCCCGCGTCTAGAAACCGGCTTACGCGGGAAACGGAAACCGCCATTGCTTCGGGAACTTGCGAATCGGATACGACACGTCACCGGAACTTCCGCCGAAAACCACCCCGCGCCGAGTCCCTCGCCCTAGATCGTCTAGGGCATAAAGGGAACCCCCGAACAGGCCCGGCCCTCTTTTGCTTCCGGACCACCCGCGAGTACACTTGTTCACACCCAGATTCACGATACACGACTCCACACAATACATACCACCGTTCCGCCCGACGTATACCGTAGTAAGTATCCTGGTGTTCGTGCCGTACCTTTCCGTTCTCCTGGTGACTGCGGTTGCCATTTACCCCTCCCTGATAAAACCCTGGCCAGAACCACGCAACTGATGTTGCCACTGTTCGGCCAGTAACACCCGCAAACGTATCGAACCGGTAACTGCTGTTGCCCTCGATATCCGACCCGGAAACATGCGGCGAGACAACTGCTGGTGTCTTCGCACCGCGAAATCGAGACCGAACTGGCGACACGAACCTCCACTGAGGGTCGTCCGTAACGCCGGAACACCATGGCCTCGGCAATAACGACCGTTGCTGTCGGGGCTAGAAGGAATCGGTCCCCGAACACCCACGCGTGCCGACCGCTGTCGACACCGCGTTCCCGCCGTCCCACGATCCGATAAACCGCGACCCGCGGCCGCATCCCGACAACACGCGAGTCGATAACACGCGTGCCGCGATAACGCGCATATCGGAAACACTCGTACCGCGACAATCCGCACTCCGGCGATGACACGCACCGCGACGAGATACGAACCGCACGCATCCGCGAGGAACGAGTCGCGAACCGTAACCGGTGAAAATGTAACCAACGACATTTATTTCACTCCCCGTCCTTCTCACTCGCGTATCCCACGAACCTTGGCGCGGGCGAGCTTAATCCGGCCGCGAGTGCCGTCCGTTGCAACGAGCCCGCGGAAAATCGAGCTCGTTACAAAGAAACATAACTTTTTTACAATTGGATCAAATGACTTGAATGTTATTGAGAAGTTAGAAGGATTAGTTTATTAGACAAGGTTCAAAAAATTTGAATTGGTCAGAATCGCAAAAGAAATAGTGAAAGTTGGTTTTTTCAACTTTTTCATCTGAGCACGAGAACACGTCTTCTAAATTCTCAATACAGGCTCAGATGAAAAAGTTGAAAAAGCCAACTTTCACTATTTCTTTTGCGATTCTGACCAATTCAAATTTTTTGAACCTTGTCTAATAAACTAATCCTTCTAACTTCTCAATAACATTCAAGTCATTTAATCTAATTGTAAAAAAGTTATGTTTCTTCAAATAGTGTGGACTCAGTTTTGCTCCTTACTGTAAGTCACAAAATTATGTACGTACTTGTAATCCATAGGCCAGCTGCATCTCCTCCGACCGCGAAGTGTCGAATGTAGGCGATCGCCTACCATAGTAGGTTGGTGGTCTCGGCGACCGAGACCACCGACTCGAAGACGTCGGTGATCGGCTCCCTCGCGACGGAGCTCGCGACGATCGCGAGGTCGACCTCCTTCGCGACGGAGCTCGCGAGGATCGCGAGTTCGACCTCTTTCGCGGGGATCGCGAGTTTGTCCTCCTCCCTCGCGACGACGAGCGTCCCATGCGCGTTTCTATGGTTTGAACTTCAACGTCAGGCATCTGAAAACAATTACAAAAATTATTACATATAGCTGACTCTTGAAATATGTTCATGAAATATGTTCTGTGAAATATATCTGTTTGCACACAGTATTGTAACCGTATTGATTACATATCATCAAACGATGGATGGTATGCGTGACGCGGAACCCCACCACAGCGTTCCGCGTCGTCCTGCTATCCTTGTCGTAACAAAGGATCGCAGGATCTCCCACTAATTAGTATGCGCACGCATCGATCCCCACTCGATAGCGATCGAAGGAGGTCGATGCGAGCCGTAGATCCAACACTCTACGTCTAGGCGCGATCGGGCGAACACGCGGATCCGGGAAGATTCCAAAGATTCGGTACGCGGCGGTGAGAGTCAAACCGACTCGGGAACGACTTAGTCAAACCGACTACGTTGCCCTCGCCGCGCGCACACCTCAAACCGAGGAGCTGGTCGTGCAAACCGCACGACAGCAAATAGTTATTATAATAAACCAGGTGAGGTGACGAGACGAGGATAACGTGTCAATCCCGAGTGTTATTTCATCTTTGAGAATATCGCGTCGTGGTCCACGTACGGGTTAGTGCAGTAGAAGTTACCTCCCCGACACCGGAAGGCATCATAACCCACTGAAAGTGACTTGAAATCCTCAGGGTCGGAAGAGTAACAGACGCTTTGTACTCGTCGCCATACTTGTACTCTTCCTGAGAAATCAGCCGAGTACGAGTGTGCTGCGACGGCCCTCCGGGAATCGCGAATAACGCGTCGTGACACGCATACGGGTTAGTGCAGTGGAAGTTACCT
This sequence comes from Seladonia tumulorum, assembly GCA_913789895.3. NCBI lineage: Eukaryota > Metazoa > Arthropoda > Insecta > Hymenoptera > Halictidae > Seladonia > Seladonia tumulorum. Next base: position 16,336 of record CAJYYF030000029.1, read on the forward strand.
CCCCGATACCGGAAGGCATCTTAACCCACTACAAGTGGCGATCGATGCAATCCTCAGGGTCGGAAGAGTGACGGACGCTTTATACGCGACGCCACACTTGTACTCTTCCTGAGAAATCAGCCGAGTGCAAGTGTGCTGCGACGGCCCTCCGTCAATCGGGTAAATCGTGACGCGTTCACATCCGTCGAAAGACCGTGACGAAATCATAAAAGCATACCGAACGCGATTCGCGCAATCGAGCCGAAATATCTAGGCGTAGAGGCCATTAAAATCGAACGAGCGCACCACCACGGTGGTGATTTATATAAAATAATAGAGCTTAATGAAATTAGCGATTATTGAATTAAAATAGTATTACTTCACGCGGACTCACACAAAATTGTAGAGATCGAAGCGTAGTTTATAAAGGTTAAAACATTACTGCGTCACGCGAACGCATACACAGTTGTAAAACATCAAGGATAGAATATACTGTCATTCTACCTCCCACATCATCTCCGATTGATTTACAAGTAGATAGAACCTCTCCGTCTCCCAGGCACGAACCGAGCTATCCAAGGGTGGTAACCGTCCCTTGATTCTAGAATTGTGATCATTGCCGGTCACGCACAGTGAGCGACCAGTCGGTCACAGGCTTCGTGTAGCTGAACGCACTCCACCAATACCGGAAAACACCCGAACCCACTGGATAGTGACGACAGGTGTGATCCTGAGGGTTGGCTGGGTGGGCGAAGCCTTGTACGTGCCGTCATACGTGCATACACCCGAGTATTCGGCAGACTGCAGGTGTGTTACGGCAGCCTCGGCCGCTCGGAAGCGTTGCGACAGTAGGAAAAGTGCGGACGAAATCGTCTCCTCAACACCGGCGGGCGCCTGAGCCCACTTCAAGGTGACCTCAGGTGCACTCCTCAGGGTTGACTGGACGAATCGAGCCTTGCATGAGTCGTCACACAAGCGCTGTTCCCGAGAAATCGACAACGTGCATGTGTGTTGCGACGATCTCCTCTCGCACGTGAGTGAACAGGAGATACGATCGGCAAGAAGTTAAAATAAACAGTTACAGTATATTCTGCGTACATTGTTTATTAATGTACCCCCCGGACATGCGGAAGCACTATAACCTGTGTACGGTGTCACATGCGCCCGCACAGGAAACCCCCAATTTATTCTACCTATTTATTCTATTTATTCTACCTATTTATTCTATATTTATTCTATTTTTATTCTACCCTGTGCCCTGATTTTACACGGCCTTATTACACGGTGGTAGATACGTACCGCATAAAAAGGCCGTGCAAAATAATAAAACAGGATGGAATAAAAATACAAAACGTGTGCAAAAAAAAACGGACCATGTACGCAGGATATACATACCGCGTGAAAACAGATTTACAGATAAATAGGAACGTGGTTATTACGCCACAGCAAACTGTACAAAAATCAAATTGAAGGGTTTACTTACGATGTGTCCAGTCTGATGGCAGCGTGGTTTGTGAAGATTCGGCGGGCGATTTCAGCGTTCTGTTTACATATCGGCAAACTTCAGGGCAAACTTCACTTGTTTCTCTCAAGAAGAGTGAGAGAGCAAGAGAGAGAGAGAGGAGATACTTCAGTCAACTGTTTTAGCAAAGTTGAGAGCGAGTTAGATAGAGTGAAAAAGTGGGGATGTGAGAGTGAGAGAGAAAGAGCTAGAAAGCAGAATTCGTTGACAAGTGTATTGTGGCGCGCTTTACGATACGGAACTACGAAGAGTTCGTTAGTGATTTTGTGAAGTATAAGTGTAATTGCGCGATACAGCGTAAAGTGGATTGGTGTGTGTGTGTGTGTAGTGTAGTGTAGTGTAGTGTAAAGTGTAATTGTGTAGGAAGCAACCAACGTGGGAGCAACAATGGAAAGAAGAAGCGAAGAAAGGCAATGCATCATGAAACGCTATTTAAAATGGAATTCAAAAAGCAACCATTACAAAGCATCCACGACGCGCCTGTCTAAGAATAAAAAGTGGTGAGAAAGGTAAGTTACGTTCTCTACTATGAATTTGTATACACTGTTCTTCTCTGTGTTTGAAAATTTGATCGCTTGTTACACAAGTAAATATCATTGGAATTATATGAGGAGGAAATTGGTATTATTATTTGTATGGATAAATATATGCAAATTCAATAATTTTTTCTATATTATCAACAGTCATTTGGTGCCTTTTATCAGATAAAATTAATTTATGTGCTGAAAATTTCCTTTCAACATCATAAGATGTGATGGGGGCTTGTTGATACTTTCCCCAGTATCGTGGTTTTATTTCCTTCGGACCGTCGATATTTGAATCATTTAGTTTACACAATATTTCAAATCCTAGATTTTCCTGAAAAACGTCTTTATATTTTGCTCTCATTTTTCCCTACAGCCAGTAGGTACATTATCTAGATTTTGAACGAAATCTGTAACTAATGTAATTAGTAACTAACGTACTTGATTCTAATTTCGTTATTGTAACTGGCAAAGAGGAAAAATTGGCTGTAATAAATGTTATATCATCAATAAGATCTTAATTTTTTACAATTTCTTGGGCTGTTTTAATACATGCTACATTTTGTTTTTAGAACGATTTAACAATCTGAAAATAAAGAAAAACTTGACTGTATTGCACGAAATTAATAATTCTGTTGGAATATAGGCATAAATACATGCTTCCACGTGCGATTGCGTGCGCCGAGTGGGTATGCGCGCGCAGAGCGAGTAACGAGCGAACTGTGTGTGAGTGTGGAAGAAATGTTCGGACTATAAAGTAGTAACAAAGAATTGCGATGCCGATAGATATAGTTTTCATGTAACCAAAGATTTACAATGCTAATACTTATAACCTTGTTAATAAATCTAAGATATATATATATGTAAGGAAAGTACATGCCACTTCCCTAATAATATTTGAAACATCCCGCGTAATAACGATGATCGCTAAGAGAGACATCTATATGTACAACGGAGATAGAAAGGTGAAGGTGAAGGTGAGAAACACGTGGCAGAAAGTAGGGTACAAACGTAAACCAAAGAAAGTAAAACCAAAGTTATTGTAACTGTGAGAAAGGAACAACAGAGTGAATAATAAACATTGAATGTTGTTTCTTTGATTTACAGGTATCAATTGTAATAAAGTAAATCTTAGTTTATAAGCTTGTAAATAATAGAAAAATAAAATAATAAAAAAATTATCTTTGATTTACAGAGAAACAATTCGGTTTAATTATTTATGGTTGTTCCAATAAAAAAGAAGATCATTATAAAACAACATTCATTTGTGGAAGATTCACAGAAGAAATGGATAAATTGCAGTTCGCTTTTGAAGTGAAAGGTGCGACAGACGGAAAAACTAACCTCGTATGCCTAACCTCAATAACAACACAGGATGGCCGCAGTTTTAAAATACCAGAAGAATTTCAAGTAGCAAGTCATCACACAGAGCTCATAAAAACGGAAGCATATGCCAAAATAAAAAACACACTAAAGAAAAGACATCAATCAAGAAAAATTTGGATTAGCATATCACAGAAAATAACCTACAATTTAACAACTATTTCCTGGAGGAAATTACAGATGTCAAAACCCCTGCTGCAGCTGAAACTAGCACAGATCAATCAGTGATAAAGCTATTAGAAAAATTACTAGAGGAAAGGCAAAAAGATTCTGAAATTAAAAATCTAGGAAAATTAGCAAAAGATTTTATGATTGAGAAGTTTACTGGTAAAAATTCAAATGCCCATCAATGGATTAATGAATTTGAGAAAGAGTGCGAACGTTTTAAAATAACTAAGGATAAGGAAAAGATCGAAATTCTAAATTTTCTTCTAGAAAAAGCTAGTAAAGACTGGTATAGCTGCATGTTATTGAAATTTACAGTGGAGTCAGAATGGGAAACGTGGAAGAAAAATTTCTGTGAAACGTTTGCAAATAAAGGTTGGTCTCCAATTAGATATGCTCTTTCTTTCAGATATCAAACAGGTTCTCTATTAGAATATGCAATAAAAAAGGAAAAGTTGCTATTAGAAGTGAGAAAATCAATCGATAAAGGAACTTTAATAGACCTCATCGCAGCTGGCTTGCCAAATTTCATTTGTGACAAGATCAACAGAGAAAGTTTGACAGAAACTGAAGACCTCTACAATGAAATAGGTAATTTGGAACACTTAATTAATAAAAACAAATGGGAAAATAAGAGAAATAAGGAGTATAACACCAAAGAAAAAATTGAAAAAACAGCATGTAAAATTTGCAAAGATAAAAATAAGGGCATACGTTATCACCCTGAATCTACATGTTGGTTCAGAGATGAAGAAGACAAAATAAAACATGTTAACAACTCTGAGCTGGAAGCAGAACTAAATTACAAGGACCAAAAAAACTATTAATTCCACCATTGATCAAACTCAATGTACTATTAAATGGAACATTGAATGTAACCGGGATTTATGACTCAGGTTCAAATGTTTCATTGATAAATTCAAAAATACTAAAAATAAAGAAAGAAGATAAAAATGAAAGAAAGAAAGTTAATTTGAGAACGATTAATGGTGTGAACGAAACGGAAGGAATGATAACAATAAAAATAAAAATTTTTAATATAGAAGAAGAATTAGATGTTTTCATAATAAATAATAAAAATTTCAATTACGACTTTCTAATCGGATTGGATTGCATAAAAAAACTCAAATTAATACAAAATGAAGAACTAAAAATTGAACAAAAAATCCCAGAGTTTGCTGAAAAATATAAGGACTCTGTAGAAGAGAAAGAAATTCCCACTAGAACAAGTACGGGAAAACAAGACACTCTCTCTCTCTCTCTCTCTGAATATAGTAATAATAAGATTAACAAATCTCAGGAGGCCTAGACGAAACTAATAAACTTTAATGAACATGTCAACGAAAACAATTTCGAAATCTCTATAAACTGCATAAACCACTATGAAAGATCTACGATAGATAACTTAGTCGGAAAATATAAATCACTATTTGCCAAAGATAAGTATGATGTAGGCACAGTGAAAGATTACGAAGCTAGAATAGATCTAATTATAGAAAAATATTGTAGTAAGAGACCGTATAGATGTACAATTGAAGATAAAATAGAAATAGAGCAACAAATTTCGGAGTTATTAAAGAGAAATCTGATAGAGGAATCATACAGCCCTTTCGCGGCCCCGGTAACATTAGCGTACAAGAGGGATGAAAATAAAAGATCCAGATTATGCATAGACTTTAGAGATTTAAATAAAATTATAATTCCGCAATCTCAACCGTTTCCATTAATTGAAGATTTGCTAATAAAAACAAGAAACTGTAAATATTTTTCAAAACTTGATATCAACTCAGCATTTTGGTCAATCCCACTACGAGTTGAAGATAGAAGGAAAACAGGATTTATTACTCAAGAAGGACACTTCCAATGGACCGTTTTACCATTCGGGTTGAAAACTTCACCAGCTATCTTTCAAAGAATTCTAAGTGGTATAATCAGAAAACATGAACTTTCAGATTTCACAGTAAATTACATAGATGACATCTTGGTTTTCTCAAAATCTTTTGAAGAACACATCGATCACTTAACACAGTTACTAGAAGCGATAAAAAAAGAAGGTCTTAGATTAAAATTTTCGAAATGTAGTTTTGCGTCAGATTCAGTTACATACCTAGGTCACATAATAAAGAATAATTCAGTTTCTCCAATAAAAGATAATTTAATATCAATACGAAACTTTCCAGTACCAAAAACACAAAAACAAGTCCGACAATTTCTAGGAAAAATAAATTTCTACAACAGTTATATACCACACAGTTCAGTTACACTAGACCCACTACATAATTTATTAAGAAAAGGGCAAAAATTCATATGGACGGAAGGATGCCAAAAAGCCTTTGACAAAATGAAAAATTTCCTCTGCACTCAACCGGTCCTAGCTATCTTCGATCCAAATCTACCAATATATATTTATACAGACGCGAGTTTACAAGGTCTAGGAGCGGTAATGAAACAACCACAATCAAATACAGAAATAGGAAAAGAAATTGAAAAACCAGTGGCATATTTTTCAAGGAAGTTGAACGAAGCCCAGAAAAAGAAAAAAGCGGTATATTTAGAATGCTTAGCAATAAAAGAAGCACTACAATACTGGCAACACTGGTTATTAGGCAGATCATTCAAAGTTTTTTCGGACCACAAACCACTGCAAAAGATGAATATTAAAGCGAGAACAGATGAGGAATTAGGGGATTTAACACACTATTTATCACAATACAATTTTGAAATAATATACAACCCAGGCAAAAACAATCTGGAAGCAGACTGTTTAAGCAGGAATCCAGTACTAGAAGCACATGAAAATAAAGAAGAGGAGTTAAAAACTGTAAATTTTATGCAACTGAAAGATATAGTAGAAGATCAAGAAAAAAATTTAGACTTGCAAGCTAACAAGGATAAATTAAAACTGAAATTAATGAATGGCCTATACTATAAAAAAGTGAAGAAGAAAGATAAAATCATATTATCAGAAAACTTTAGTAAGGAACTACTAAGGAAAACACATGAAAACTTCTATCACTTAGGAATAAAACAAATGGAATACAAAATCAGACCTTATTATACAGCAAAAAATTTAACAGAGAATATAAAAAAAATTTGTAAACGCTGTGAGATCTGTATAAGGAATAAATCGAGAGGACAGAGTAAATTTGGTTTAATGTCTCAATTAGGCCCTGCAAAAAATCCATTCGAAATAGTTTCCATCGACACCATTGGGGGTTTCGGTGGTTCACGATCAACAAAAAAATATTTACATCTTTTAGTGGACCATTTTACAAGATTTGGATATATTATAACATCAAAAACGCAAAACTCTAATGATTTCATTAAGTTAACTCAGAAAGTACTCGAAAATAATAACATCGGGATGATTTTGACAGATCAATACCCAGGTATAAATTCCAACGAGTTTAAAAACTTCTTAAATGAAAAAAATATACCAATTATTTTCACAGCAGTAAATGCACCATTCTCTAATGGTTTAAACGAGAGACTAAACCAAACACTAATAAACAAAATTAGATGCAGAACAAATGAGAATAAAAGAAAACAACCAGCATGGACAACAATAGCACACGATTGTATCAAAAAATATAATGAAACTGAACACACAGTCACAGGATTTTCTCCAGAATACCTATTGTATGGTACAAATTCTTCAACATTACCAGATGAATTAAAACAGGAAAAATCAATTGATGATTTAAACCAAGATAGAAAAACGGCTTTAGAAAATAGCATAAAATACCACGCTTATAATAAACAAAAATTCGACAAAGACAGAAAGGACTACAAATTTAGTGGACAGCGGGTATACATCGAAAATGGAAATCGCCTGAACAGGAAGAAACTAGATGAATTAAAAATTGGGCCATATAATATCTTGGAAAAAATATCAAATTCAATTTACAAAGTGGATACAGGTCATAGGAAATCGGAGTCAAATCTATTTCACATTACTAAACTTATCCCAGTTTCGGACTCCGCCATCATAGAAGATGAAGAAGGAGGTTCTAATTCATGAAAATTTTGAGGTCAAATTTTCTCTTCGAGGGAGGGAGATGTAAGGAAAGTACATGCCACTTCCCTAATAATATTTGAAACATCCCGCGTAATAACGATGATCGCTAAGAGAGACATCTATATGTACAACGGAGATAGAAAGGTGAAGGTGAAGGTGAGAAACACGTGGCAGAAAGTAGGGTACAAACGTTAACCAAAGAAAGTAAAACCAAAGTTATTGTAACTGTGAGAAAGGAACAACAGAGTGAATAATAAACATTGAATGTTGTTTCTTTGATTTACAGGTATCAATTGTAATAAAGTAAATCTTAGTTTATAAGCTTGTAAATAATAGAAAAATAAAATAATAAAAAAATTATCTTTGATTTACAGAGAAACAATTCGGTTTAATTATTTATGGTTGTTCCAATAAAAAAGAAGATCATTATATATATAAACCTATAAATCTAATAAATTCAATTTGTCTTCAAATATATTTACTTACTTCCCTAATAGCATGCATATGTTTTGCGTAAAATATCACCGTTTCTATTCACGTTCCCCATCGTGTTACAACCGGTTCTGGTGGTAAAGGAACATTTGGCAGCTTTGTTTTGTAAACTTCTATTCTACATGGAGCTTTCATATATGTGCTACACATGTAATATGTACCATATTGGCATAAAAATATTTCAAACCTCTCCCAGCTAAGGTGCTGAATCCGTTACAAACAGTAATACTTTTTTGTCGCCATCGTGCGGCAAAAAAAAATTCTTACAGTCGAATTTACAAGCCGTGCAATGTTAGCATGATTTGTTTTTTCTAACTCTTTACATGCAAGTAAATGTGGTGTTGCGGTCCTCTTTCGCATAATTTACCAACAGCTAGGTTTGCTATATAACGACCCATTGTATCTGTTCTTTCGTCAACAGGTATCCAAACACTTCTTTCTCCTATTTCATTTCGTATATTTTGAATTGTCATCTTATAACAATGTAGTAGATAATTTTTTCTGAGCGTCGACACATTCGAAATATTTCGATTTGTATATTTCGTTAAAAAGTTAATCCATACAGGATTATCTAAGCACCGCCATGGAATATTAGCAGCCACCATTGCTTTACACAAATCAGCGTAAAAAATATTTTTCTTTGAAAAACTGCTTGTTTGGGATTTCGGCGAAGAGGGGTTTCAGCCGCCAATCAATTGTAACTTGACTCCGACAAGCATATTTCTATGCGCTTTACTTTGTAAACGCGACTTTATTCTCTGACTACATATATGTACAAATATCAAATAAATAGACTCTAACGACTGGATCGACGGCGCTTGCGCGACGTCGCCCCTGCGTTCCACCCCGCGTCCCGCGAGCCGCCAAGTGGATCGAGCAGCTTGGCGGCCCTCGCGAGCCGCGCGGGGAACGGGCGGCAGGAGCGATCGCGACAACGGTCGATCGGGGCAGTCTTCTCTGTACTATCGACCATCGGAGTTTCTTTTACGTGCGATCCTTTTCCCGTTTTGCGATTCCCGATCCGTCGGCTTCTCTGCTCATCACTCGGTCTTTGAGAACTCTCAGAAACCTCTCAGATCATTGAGAGATCTGCATTGTTCGGAACACTGCTGCTGGATTGTGTATTGTTACACGAATTTTCTGATTTTGCCTGAACATTTCTCTTATGCATAGCAGTATTTATGTATGATTTTCGATCGCGTTTAATCTAAATTAAAAGATTAATGGAGAACACGATGACATATAATTAAAATAACACTGATAAATAATATAAACTACTAATCTATGTAGCTAAAGAAGGTGACGCAGGTAATAGCAGCGTGACGCGGTGCTAATTACCGCGGCGGAGTAAGGGTACCGACTTTTATAGCCTCGTCGTTTATGGTAGCTCTGAAAAGAACTGATTTTGAATGCGAGGTCAGAAATAGAAGAAACATTTTGAATATTTTATACCAATGTGAAGCTACTTTTCGTACCGAAGTTGTCAGATTTTTTTCAAAATGTAGAGGACTTCTATCTTTTTATCTTCAAAAAGAAGACATTTTCGATTATGAAACTTATTTTGCAAAGACCGTGTTTCCTTCAAACACTTGACACTCAAAGCAAACTGACTTTCATTTGGTTGAAGTCTGTCCAGATATTCTTCTAGGTATTTCAATTTACTTGGTCTTTTATTCTCCATTGCACTGCTAATAAATGCCTACCATATCTGTCTTCTCGTCCACCAAATAACGATAAATTACTATACGATACTAAGTACTAATCGGTTTTGGAAGTAATACTGAAATTGTCTTGTCATAGACAAAACGCTGGCTAGTAATAGCGTGAACACATTTGTCCGCCGTGTACGGCGCAAAGTGGGCCGGGTAGAATTTTTTTTCAATTGTTAAATAATAATTTTTAACTTTCATTGATATTTTTGATACAAATAAAATATTTTGAATTGTAATCTTCTAAACCATTTTTTACTTTCTGAATATGTATTTGGTATTTATCTTTTTGTAGTCAATGTAAACAAAAATTACTTACCGAGAAAACAAAAATATTATAAGTATAAATAATTTTTTCAATTTTTTAAAAATAATTTTCATGCGCCCTTTGTTATTTCGTATTATTTGACATACGTGTTATGCATGTATAAAAGATAAAGGTATAAACAAAAATATAACAAATATAAAAGATTTCGTCAATTTGTCTAGTTAAAGTAATTACTAAATCTGCAGCTTTTGGATGTCTGCAGGCATAAAAAATGTGGAAAACGTAAAAATTAAGTTTTTTGTTTTTTTATGATTCAATGACAGATATACTTACCCAAAAACAGTGTGGATATTCACTATGAAAAACTGAGACACTGTCGATCAAGTTATATTATTGCCAAAAAATCCTAAGCCGTGAGAACGCCTTCGACAGTATGCCTCTTTCTTTATGACACCCCCAACCTAAAGGACTTTCCCTTAGGGAGGGACAACGCGCTGACAAAAACCACATGGCCTGCCTCGACCATTTGCTTATTTCGACTTTTCTAACAGCTAATTCTAAGAAAGTATATGGATTTTAATCATCTCAATTAATTTTTACGAGCAAACATCTTCAACCGACAGTGCTAATTGTTCACCCAAAGGACTATTTTTCATGTACAAAAAAAGAGGTAGAAGAAATATTGCCGTTTGCCGTTTTAACAGGCAGTTTGTCCGCACTGTATGCAGTTCGAATTTCAATTTGGGTATCTGATATGGTCGAGATAGGTGATGTCATTTTGCAGAGCCTCTGCCCCTTTGACCAATTTATTTATCATGTGACGGCTCGTGCAACGAGCACGCCGACGAACCGCCAACATATTAGGTTGTCCCGAAAGTTCTTTCCGTTTTTTAAACAGGTATTATGAATTGGATCAATCGAACTGACATTTTTTGAGCAATTAGAAGAATTGGTTCTCCAAATGATGTGCAAAAAAGATTTGGAAAAAATTGCAATTGCTAGGAATTATAAGAGCAAATAAAAAAGGTACTTTCTAAAACTTTTTTATTTGAGCCTGTAATGAAAATTTAAAATATGCATTTTGTAGATCTATGTTAATTATAAACATACTGAAAATTTCATCGAAATCGGTTGATGCAGATTGTTTCGCCGATACTTTTCCGGGAAACGATAAACGCCGGGGTCGTGTTGCAGGAAGACTAGGAACTGGAATTTCGAACCGAGGGTACTAAATTAACCGGACTCACTGGTCAGAATTCCAAACCGGGTTTCTGCGGCTTGTTCGTCTCGTTTAATCTTGTGCTAATTCACAAAAACAGATCGTACGTTGCACGACGTCGCGGTTACCCTCAGAGGAATAACGTACAAAAATTGTATGAACTCGACAACGCTTCGCTTGAACTCGCAGAGGAGAGAAAACGGGCTATCGTATAAGATTCGCGTGTATTCGCAGAGGAAAGTACAACGGAACTGAACTTGAATTTCTCCGAACTATGATGTTACCCGTTTCGACGGGTAACCCCACCAGTTCCACGCACGGGAGGTCGTTTCGCGGAATCTAAACACGCTCCGCTGCTGGGGTGACGCGGGGGTCGCGGCGACAAACCCGAAGATACAATAATCGTGTCTAACAAACCGCCCGCCTTGCGCGATCGCGCAACCAAACCGAATCAGGGCTCCGCATTTATTCCGATGAGCTGCCCGTAACACGCACACATCTACATACATCCATACCTACATACGTAAACATACATACAATCACCGCTCAATGACGTGTCGCTAATGTTCCACCGGTAATCTGCAGACGCGGGTGATCGGTCTTTTGTAGGTGGAAGACGCGGTTCTTACCTCCACCACTCTCACGTGCCCGTCTGTACCTGGGAATGTTTTGGTGATTTTCCCTAATTCCCATTTGTTAGGGGGGAGTAAGGGGTTGTCCAAGAGAACGATATCCCCTACTCGTAGCTCCGCCTGAGCCGTCTGCCACTTGTAGCGAGACTGCAGCTCCTGAAGATACTCGCGGGACCAGACTTTCCACAGTAATTCATGGAACCTCTGAATTTGCTGCCATCTGGACAAGTGTGAAGTCGGTTCGTTTCCTACAGGGGGGACCGGACGAGCGATAAGTGGTCCACCCGTCAGAAAATGTCCTGGCGTGAGGATTTCTAGGCACTCGGGATCGTCCCGCACCCGCGTGATCGGTCGCGAATATAATGTTGCCTCGACCTTGCATAATAGCGTGGTCATTTCTTCGGTTGTTGGCGCAAATAATCCCATTATTCGGCGCAGATGATATTTTGTCGATCTGACGGCGGCTTCTTGCATCCCTCCGTGGTGAGGGGCGCCTGGAGGGTAGAACATCCAGGTGATTCGAAGTCTGGAGCATCGACTGGTCATCTCTGTCGAATTCGCTATCTTTTGGAAATCTCGAGCGAGCTCGCGGGACGCGCCAACAAAATTCGTCCCGTTGTCGCTGGTGATTGTCAGAGGAATGCCGCGTCTAGAGGTGTAACGGTCGAATGCTGCAAGGAATGCAGCCGTAGAGGCATCGTGCGCTAGTTCTAGATGAACCGCGTGTGTCGCCAGGCAGATGAAGACCGCAATATATTTTTTAGTAGTCCGTTTACCGCTGCCGCTCGCTTCCTGGACGTGATACGGACCGGCGTAATCCACTCCAATATTCGAAAAGGGAGGGGACGGACGACAGCGTGACGTCACAAGGTCCTGCATTAACTGCGTGGCTGTCTCCGCCCGCCAACGCGCGCATGTGACACATTGATTGATTACGCGACGGACCGAGTTGCGCAGCCCTAGGACCCAATATCTCTGTCGCGTCGTATACGTGGTTATTTGAGTCCCACCATGCAGGGACAGGAGATGCGCATCCCGGATGACGAGGTCGGACACGGGATGTTTCGGTAGGATCGCGGGGTGCTTCGTTTCCCAGGGTAGGAACGATTTTCTGAGCCTCCCTCCGACTCGTATGACTCCGTCTTGATCTACGAACGGGTTGAGCGGCAAAAGGGGGGATCGTCTGGGTAACGGTTTTTTATGCGCTAGCGCGGATATTTCGTTCGCGAAAGAATTTCGTTGTACCGCGCGAAGTATTGTTCGTTCCGCGTCGCGTAGCTCTGTCGCGGTGAGGACGGCGGTGCGCGGGGAACGGGTTCGGAATCGCGTGGTGTTGACGAAGCGCCGTACGTAGCCAAACACGCGGATAATCCGTGACCAGCTGGAGAAGTGAGACAGAGCATCCCAGTCTTCGCTGCTTGTTGTGGTATGAACGGAGGTCTTGCTTCTCTCTTCCTCCGTTTCGTGTGTCTGCTGCGCGGGCCATTCCTCTTCGTCCCTCTTCAGCCACGGCGGTCCCTCGATCCACAGCGTCGAGGATAGAAGATCCTGGGCGCTTAAGCCACGTGAATTCAAATCCGCGGGGTTATCTCGCGTGGGCACGTGTTTCCATACTGCATTTGGAAGCGTGGTGTGGATCGTGGACGTTCGGTTGGCCACCGCGGTTTTCCAGGCAGCGGGATGTTTTCGCAGCCACGCGAGGACGATGGTGGAATCGGTCCAGCACACGACGCGACTAACTGGTATTGCCATCGACTGGATCACGTGATTGGTCAACCCGGTTTGCAGGACGGCTCCATTAAGTTCCAGCCTGGGGATGGAGAGTGTCTTGACCGGGGCTACTCGTGTCTTCGCTGCGAGAAGCGTGGTGTACGTTACGCCGGAGAGAGCCGTCACACGTGCATAAACGGCACACGAATAGGCGGCACGTGACGCGTCGCTGAACGCGTGTATTTGTAGTTCGCGCGTGTCCGGGGCGTGCCGAATCCATCAGGGAATCCGCATGGTGTTTAACGCGCGCCAATCAATGCAAAATTGATTCCAGCTTTCCCTAGTCGCGTCTGATACATTGTCGTCCCAGTGTATTTTTTCCAGCCACTGTTGCTGCATCAGGATTTTAGCGCGAACGATTATCGGAGACAGCCAGCCTAGGGGGTCGAATAACTTCGCGATTTCGGACAGCAATTCGCGTTTGCTGAAGTTTCCGTGCCTAACCGCAAAGTTTTGCAAATTGAAATAGAAGGCGTCGTCCGACGGGATCCACCTGATGCCAAGAACTTTTAATTCCTGTTCGTCAAATATTCGCAGGTCAATGGCGTGTGAATGTTCTGTCTCCGGGATGTTGCGTAGGGTTTGGGCGTCATTTCCTGCCCACTTCCGGAGGTGGAACCCACCCCGAGCGAGAAGATGACAGACTTGAATTCGAGTCTGCTCGAGCAGGTGTTTATCTGGCGCTCCCATGACTACGTCGTCGACATAGACGCTGTTCTTGAGAATTGGGGAGGCGAGGGGGTAATTCGAGCCTTCCAAACTGTTGATCTCTTGAATGACGCGCATCGACAGGTACGGAGCGCAGGCGGTTCCATATGTAACGGTGTTTAATTCGTACGCTTCGAGATTTCCGTTGCATTCGTTTTTCCACAAGACACATTGGTACATACGATCTTGTGGGTGGACGAAGATCTGGCGGAACATTTTCTCGATATCCGCGACGAGTACAAATCTGTGGAGGCGCCATTCTAACAATATTCGCGAAATGTCCAGTTGCAGCTTCGGTCCGGTATGGAGAATATCGTTAAGCGAATAACCACTCGATGTACGGTGTGACGCGTTGAATACGACTCGCAGTTTAGTCGTCAAGCTGTCCTCCCGCAAAACGGCGCGATGCGGAATATACGTCCGTGAACTGTCAATGCGGTGGAGGCGCGTCATATGCCCGAGTGATTCGTATTCGCGAATGAACTGCGCATACTGTCGGTTGACCTTTTCGTCATCGCGTAGTTTAAGGGTCAAACGCTTAAGGGACGCAGATGCTCCTCGAAGGGAATCGCCGAGAAAGTCGTCGGGGAGCGGTTTTGAAAACGGCAGTCGCACTATGAATCGACCGGTAGTGTCCCGCGAATATGTCGCCCGGAAATGTCGCTCGCATTCGTTCTCTAGCGGAGTAAGAGTACGCGATTCGGGGACCGTTTCCGTTTCCCAAAATCGAGACAACGCGCGCTCCAATGGATCCACGGTTACTCCGTGATGCGAGGTGATCGCGAAGGTGGGGGCGTCTGGCGCTCCCTGGTCAGGGTTGGTGCGTCCAGATAAGACCCACCCGAAGACGGTATTTTGTGCTACCGGTCCGTTATTCCGCGTATTCCGGATACCTGGACGGATAACCTGGGCGAATACGTCCGCTCCGAGCAACAGCTCGATGCGTTGCTTCGAGGCGGGGGTGGGGTCAGCAAGCGTAAGATTCGACAGCTCTTGATAAAGGTCAACGTCGATCGGCGGCGGTACGTACTGGGAGATATTCGGTACTATAAACGAGCGGGTGGAAAAGACAGACGAAGACTTTTGGGAATTTCCTACGCGCAGTTGCACACTATAATCGATGTGACTCGTGTGCTCGCCGCCGAGGCCCGTCACCGAAATGGGCGTTCGGATTTTATGCAAGCGCAATTGTTGCACTAGGTTCGTGGAGACGAACGAAGATTGAGAGCCCTGGTCGAGGAGCGCGCGAGCCAATCGCGACTGGCCGTTCGGCGCGAAAACGGTTACTATCGCGGTCGCTAGCAGGACGGTTTTTCCGCCGTTCGGGCCGGCTTCGGCGAAGTGGGTCGCGACATTCTCGCATGTTCCTTCACGAACCAAGGGTCGCGCTGTCTGGCCAGATGACGCGAGCGTAGAGGGTCTCTGCGCAAGGTCAGACGATTCTGCCCTCGGTGGCTTGAATTGGGTAGCCTGGCTGAAATGGCCATTTGATTTGGGTCTGCTGGGGGCCCGCTGTTCCCATCGATGCAACAACGTGTGGTGTTTCTCGCCACATTGTCGACAAACGTTCGTGCTCGGACAATTCGACACTGTATGATCGGCGCTTAGACAGTTAATGCACACTTGCTGTGTTTTTATCGTTTCGAACCGAGCAAGGGGGGAAAGATTTCGGAACGTGCTGCAATCCCGAGGTGAATGTGCTTCCTTGCATAAGAAGCATAGCGCGGAGGGACGTATTTCTTCAACTACGTGCGCGGTCGACTTTTGCCGGGAAAAACTCAACGATCCTGCGGGCGATGGAAGCTGCTGTTTCGGCTGACAGGACATCTTCACCGACGCTGTTTGTGTCAGGACAAACTTTTCCAAGGTCGCGTATGACGGATAGGTTTTAGAATCGCCGAGGTATTTATTCCAATCTACTTCCATATCGCGATCGAATTTACTCGATACAAAGTAAACGAGGTGATCCTCCTCGGATTTTCTGCCCAATCGGTGCAATGCCTCGAGAGTGTTACGATAGTGAATCGAGAATTGGTTCAGCGAATCGAGCTGTGTCAGTTTGATCGGTTTTAATGAATATAGTTGTTGCATCAACGAATGCACGATGACTCTTTCATTATCGTAAATCTCTTTCAGGCGCGTCCAGCCGATCTGGAAATTCGCGTTGGTGACGTCGAGATGCCGAACCGTCGCGAGTGCTTCGCCTGACAGAGAGCTAAGCAGATACTGCAGTCGATCCGCATCCGACAACGTTTCGTTTTTTATTATCGCGGAGCTGAAGCGCGATTCGAACGACTTCCACGACGCGTATTCGCCGTCGAATTTCGGTAGTTCGACCCGTGGTAATTTTATGTGCGCGACGCTGTTTACCGGAGGTGCAGGAAACGCTAACGATGAATTTGCCTGCGGGGGGGTCATCGGGGGTCGCAGGCGTGCGATCGCGTCCCGTAGGTAAGCCCAGCCCTCGAGGTACGCGTCCTCCATCCTATCCATAGTGTCAGCTTTAAAATACGGAACGTCCGCCTTCGATTTGTCCGCCTTTCGGTACGCCTGTAGGTAGCCGTTGAAGAGGGCGATTTGTGTCCAAGTTTCCTGGTACATGGTCAACCTGGAGTCCAAGTACTCCACCGTGTAGTTGTCCACCCCTTTCTTCTTGGTGTTGGTCAGAATTTTTGTCAACTGTGTGAACGCCTCGGTTTGGCGCTCGAGGACCGCCTCGAAGGTCTCCGTGACACTCGTGTTCATTGTGCAAACTGTTGTCACTTTGAAAGTCACGAAACACAATACGTACTCCCGTTTGAAATCGACGGTTTGTTAGCGGCTGTACACTGGTCCCGAATGTTCTTTGTCTTTCCGCGGATCCGGCTCGAAGGACCAAAACTGTTTCGCCGATACTTTTCCGGGAAACGATAAACGCCGGGGTCGTGTTGCAGGAAGACTAGGAACTGGAATTTCGAACCGAGGGTACTAAATTAACCGAACTCACTGGTCAGAATTCCAAACCGGGTTTCTGCGGCTTGTTCGTCTCGTTTAATCTTGTGCTAATTCACAAAAACAGATCGTACGTTGCACGACGTCGCGGTTACCCTCAGAGGAATAACGTACAAAAATTGTATGAACTCGACAACGCTTCGCTTGAACTCGCAGAGGAGAGAAAACGGGCTATCGTATAAGATTCGCGTGTATTCGCAGAGGAAAGTACAACGGAACTGAACTTGAATTTCTCCGAACTATGATGTTACCCGTTTCGACGGGTAACCCCACCAGTTCCACGCACGGGAGGTCGTTTCGCGGAATCTAAACACGCTCCGCTGCTGGGGTGACGCGGGGGTCGCGGCGACAAACCCGAAGATACAATAATCGTGTCTAACACAGATAAAAACGACACGCATCTGAAGATGTTAGAATTTGTGGATTTTAAGCGAAAAGTGACCAAAAGTCACGATTTTCACCATTTTTAACTACTCGTAGCTCATGTGTATATTAATCGATTTCGATGAAATTTTCAGCTTGTGTATAATTAACATAGATCTACAAAAAACTCATATTTTAAATTTTCACTACAGGTTCAAATAAAAAAGTTGTGAAAAGTGCCATTTTTAATTTCTCATGTAATTCTTACTGTTAGAGATATTCACGGGACAAATTGTACATAGTGTAAAATACCGTAGTCTATAATTTATTGCTAGTCATTTAATACATCTTCACCTTACATATTGTTTAAAGACTGTACAAAACACAGTGAAAATAAACCGGCGCTAACGGCTCGCTGTTTACGTCGCGCGCCCGACGGCCTCCCGCCTCGTCCCCCAGAACCCGCGAGTGCCACGGGTGGACCGAGTAGCTCGAGCACCGCGGGGAGCAGGGGGCGAGCGAGAGGTGTCGCGCGCTCCGATTATACGTTAGACGAGCAGTTTACGTGCGAATACCGACAGCAATCGAGCATCTTTTCGATCCCTTTGTTTCGTCGTTTCCCACCAGCATTCTTTAACCGAACGGATATTCTTCCAACCCTGGTCGAACCCGAAAGGTTATTAACATTGGTCCTTCGAGCCGGATTTCATCGTGCTTAACGATAATTCGTATTTTTCCGTTCCGGAGAACCGGACTGACGAACGCCTTTTGTTCCGAAGAGCCGGGTTGTTCTCTCCGTCGCCTTATCGTCGGACTCACTGCTCTCGTGTCGCGCCAACGCGTCGGGGAACGATTTCAGTGCGATCTGTAAAGTGAAGTTCGGTCAAGTGCAAGTGCAGGCGCCAGAACAGGTGCAAAATCGCGAGAACCGTTGGAGTGGCTGCTCGCGTAACGCTCGGCTCCAAATTCGAACGAGCTAACGGACATTTTTTATATCCGCTACCGAAAACAAGCCACAGTGTTCACCTTCAGCCTCGATCGCTCGCGCTTCGAACGTTGGGACAAACAAACCGATAGGCTTTAACCGTCGCTCCGCTTGTTGACCTCCGCGTATTCTCGCAACCGTCGGAATAATGTCCGCCACGGAGCTCATGGCCGCCCAGCGGGAACTGGGGACGCGGATCTCGCGTTTTTTGGTCAACCTAAAAAAAACGGGGAAGGACAACATTACTTTGGCGCTGCTAAAACGTCGGCAGACCTTGCTAGACGATTACTGGCGAGAATTTTCGGCTCGTCATCGCGACCTCGTGATGATAGCAGACAAGTCGGAACCTTACCTTTCTTCGGACTTATTCACCGATGTCGAAGAGGAGTATCTGAGCCACGGAGCCGCGATTGATGAATGGATTACATCCATGACTCCGTCGATCGCTGGCAGGACCCCGTCGCCCGGCCAGTCTCCACCGTCTCAGGAACCTGAAGCTTCGTTGCCTCCGATCAACCTGCCGACCTTCGCGGGGGATCTGCTCCAATGGGAAAGTTTCAAGGATCAGTTTACCTCGTTGGTGCATAAGTCGGCGAAGCTGCCCAAGGTACGCAAGCTTCAGTATTTAAAGTCTTGCCTGACAGGTGAAGCGGCGAAGATGCTCGCGCTTACCCCCATCACGGATGGAAATTATGACGGGGCCTGGGCGTCCTTGGAGCGACGGTTCGGCAACCGCCGGGTGCTTTCCGCGGCACACATGCGTCGGCTCATCAACGCTCAGCCCGCGACGAAATTCCAATCGTCCGAGGTCAAACGCCTGCTGGACGAATTCCGCCAGACCCAGGAAGCGTTCAGGGCTCTCGGGAAGCCGGTTGACGCCTGGGACGAGTGGTTCCTCTTCCTGCTCGTGGAGAAGCTGGACCAGACCACGCGCCTGGCGTGGGAGGTCACGCTCACCGATCCGCTAGCCATCCCGCGCTTTGAAACTCTGGAGATGTTCCTGGAGAACAGAGTTCACGCCATGGCCTCGGCCCGACCCACGGAACCCGTCTCCGCGCCGAAACCCGCGGTGTCCGGACGTCCAGGCGGCACTCCGGTCTCCCGCACCACAATGGCCGTGAAGGTCGAGGAGTCCAGGAAGGCGAAGGGTCGACAGTGCCCGCTGTGTTCGGGTGGCCACGCCTTGGGAGCCTGCAAGAAATACAAGGGTCTGACATCCAGCGAACGCCGAGATTTCGTACGGAAAGCCGGGGTTTGTCTCTCTTGCCTTGTTCCAGGACACAACCTGCAGAGCTGCATTTCTAACTTCCGGTGCTGGGTGTGTGGGGATTTGCATCACACGACCTTGCATGATGCCTACCCCAAGGACTCTGATGGGACGCGCTCGCAATCGCCGAACCCATCGCGCTCATCCTATGCCGTGAGCTCGCGCGGCGTGACCCTCCTCGCCACCGCACGAGTTCTGCTGGAAGGCCCGGATGGCAGGACGCTCATCGTACGCGCACTGCTGGATTCGGGATCGGAATGCTCCTTCCTCAGCGAGTGGTCAGCGCAAACTCTTCGACTCCGGCGACGATCGGTTTGTGTAGAGCTCACCGGCTACCAAGGGATCAAGGTGGGTACTGCCCGATCAGAGGTCTCGGTGGAGCTCCGCTCCCCTGTAAATTCGGAATTCCGCATATCGATGGAAGCCCTGGTCACCAAGAGCCTCACCGCCCCCACGCCGTCGCACCGTCTGGAAAAGAGAGACTGGAGTCACATAAAGGGACTAACGCTGGCAGACCCTGCATACAACGTACCTGGCGGTGTAGACGTCCTACTCGGAGCCGACGTCTGTGGCCGACTGCTGCAGGACAGGCGTGAGGGTCCACCAGGAGCTCCGATTGCGGTGCTGACTCCGTTCGGCTGGACGCTTCTGGGGCCGATTCGTCACTCGGAGCCCAGGAGAACGTCGCGGGTGCTGCACGTCCGACGCCAGGAGTTGCCAGACCTACAGCGGTTCTGGGAGCTTGAGGAGGTTCCGGTCTCGACCCCTCTGACCCCGGACGAACTCAAATGCGAACGTCTGTTCCAGGACACCACAGTACGTGACTCAACCGGCCGTTACATTGTTCGCCTGCCTTTCAGAGCCACGCCTCCCCGGGTGGGGACCTCTCGAGCTGCCGCGTTCCGGATGCTGCTCTCGGCCGAGCGGCGACAGCATCGAGATCCAGCCCTGCGCCAGAACTATGTGGAGTTCATGGAGGAGTATCACCGTTTGGGACACATGACCATGGCCCCAGGAACGCTAGCCGACGAAGACAACGGGTGCTACGTGCCGCATCACGCCGTGTGGAAGACCACGGAGGGACGACCGAAGATACGAGTTGTTTTCAACGCGTCGAACGTCACCTCCGGCGGATCTTCGCTCAACGACGCGCTCCTACCCGGTCCGAAACTACAGGCGGACCTCTGGGCGGTCGTGACCCGGTGGCGGCTCTTCAAACTGGCGTTCTCAGCGGACATCGTGAAGATGTTCCGCCAAATCCTGATCCACCCGGATGACCAGGACTGGCTACGGATCCTGTGGAGGAAACACCCCAGTGAGAAGGTGACGGAGTACCGCTTGAACACGGTAACGTATGGAACCGTTCCAGCTCCTTACCTTGCCCACCGAGTTCTGAGGCAGCTCGCCTACGACGAGGAAAACCAGTTTCCTCTAGCCTCCCGGGCACTCCGAGACAATATGTATGTGGACGACATACTGGCTGGCGCCGACAACGCTGAGGACGCCTGGGCCATTCAACAGGAATTAATCGGCATCCTCGCTTCAGCCGGGCTCCCACTCGACAAGTGGGCTAGTTCGGATCCGAGGATTCGCTCACCTTCAGTCGACCACAAGGTGTTCCAGGAACCCGAAGTCCACGGCGCGTTAGGACTCAGGTGGGACACGGTCAACGACACCCTGTCGGTACGAGGATCGGTCGTCGAAGAGGTGAACCTGTCCGCCAGTTGGACCAAGCGGACAATCCTCTCGGAGATCTCTCGGTTGTTCGACCCTATGGGATGGTTGACACCGGTCTTCATCAGGGCAAAGATTTTGTTGCAGGACCTCTGGCTGATAGGAGTCGACTGGGACGAGACGATCGGACCATCTCTGGGGCACCGCTGGTCCAGCTTCCGCCAGGAACTACCGCGGCTCGACGGAATCACGGTACCGAGGTGGACGCAGTTCTCCCCACAGGGCTGCCATGCGGAGATACATGGATTCTGCGACGCGTCGGAGCGCGCGTACGCAGCAGCCGCATACCTTGTCGTCCGCCGAGCCACGGAGTCAACCGCCTGCCTCTTGATGGCGAAATCCAGGGTGGCTCCAACCAAGACGACCAGCATTCCCCGGCTGGAGTTATGTGGAGCGGTCCTGCTCGTACGACTCCTGGCGACTCTACGGAAAGGATTGGGGTTAACCGACATCCCCATCCAGGCTTGGTCGGATTCGACGGTGACTCTGGCTTGGATCAAGGCTCACCCGTCTCGGTGGAAGCCGTTCGTAGCTCATCGGGTGGCTGAGATCCAAGGCGAATCCGGAATCAGCTGGGGACACGTTGGGACGCACGAGAACCCAGCCGACCTAGCAACCAGGGGCATCTCAAGTGAGGAGCTACACCAGTCGGACCTGTGGTGGTCCGGTCCGTCGTGGATCACCAGCCCAGCTGACCAGTGGCCAGCATCCAGCATCCAGGACGTGCCGAGCTGCCTGCCTGAGGAACGCCAAACCGTCGTCACGATGACCATGACAGCCAAGGAGGAAAACGCTTACCTTCTGCGGTTTTCTCTTTTAGATCGCCTGGTACGGGTCACTGCGCAGGTGAGGCGATTCCTGTCCCGCACCCGGCAACAGGACCGCAGCAGGACAACATTCCTGACCACCACCGAACTCCGGGGGGCCCTCCATGTCGTAGTCCGGTTGAGCCAGCAGGACGCGTTCGCCGAAGAACTCGAACGGCTCAGACGAGGCGCCGCGATACCGTCAGCGTCTCCACTAAAAGATTTGTGCCCGTTTTTAGACTCGAGTGGGATTCTTCGCGTGGACGGACGACTGAGAAACTCTCACCTGGCCGAGTCTCGCCGACACCCCGCAATCATCAGCCGCACCTCTCACCTGGCGACGCTAATCATCAGGGATGCCCATTCCAAGAGAGAGGCCATCTTTTGCGCACAGACGATTGCGCACGACGGCATTGCACACGGTTCTTTTGGACACGGTATTATTGGACACACGGTTCTTTTGGACACAGTAACATTGGACACAGTGGGTTTTCGCTCACGCAAGGATTGCCCACATGGTCAATTGCGCACAAATAGAATTGGGCACATTCACAGAATTTTAAAATCGCTGTATCTCCTAAACCGTGCGTCCTAGACAAAAAATAACGAAATTTTTAAAAGACTTAACAGAAAGCATATCACCCCGGCACTACCCCTTAGGCCTATTCAAAATTCAAAAATAAAAAAAAATTTTGAAAAAAGTCAAAAAGTGAAAAGTAAAAATTTTGGGAGGCTTTCCCAAGGGCATACCACCCTTACCTAACCCCGCAGTTCTACTCAAAAGTCGATTCACCCCCTTCTACCCCCAAGTGATTCCCTAATCCTAACCCTAACCCTAACCCTAACCCAAACCCTTTTTTCCGTGAGGAAATGTTTTATAACGCACATAACCCGAAATTAATAACGACTTGGCCGCATTTCCATCACTGTCCAAAATTACTGTGCGCGATTATGTTTGTTCTCGATTCGCCATTCTGTGCACAATCTATCATGAGTCAAATTTTACATGTGCGTAACTCAGCGTGTGCGTCTTAAGAATGTGGGCAATCCTTGCGTGAGCGAAAACCCACTGTGTCCAATGTTACTGTGTCCAAAAGAACCGTGTGTCCAATAATACCGTGTCCAAAAGAACCGTGTGCAATGCCGTCGTGCGCAATCGTCTGTGCGCAAAAGAGCCATCCCCTTCCAAGACCCTGCATGGAGGCGTCAACGCGACTCTAGCCTGGATTCATCGAGCCTTCTGGATCCCCAGGAGTCGCGCTCGAGTGAAGCAGGAGCTGCAGGCTTGTGTGACCTGCACCAGGCTGCGAGCCGTGCCAGGGCAACAAAAGATGGGCCACCTTCCGGCAGCCAGACTCCAACCTTCTAAGCCGTTCCTGAAAACGGGGGTGGATTACGCTGGGCCCTTCCCCCTCCGTACGGCTAAAGGGAGAGGGCACAAGAGCCAAAAGGGTTACGTGGTGGTGTTTGTCTGTATGGTGACCAAAGCGGTCCACTTGGATGCAGTAACCGACCTCTCCTCACCTGCATTCCTAGCTGCTTTCCACAGGTTCACCGCACGACGAGGGCACTGCGGACAACTTTTCAGCGACAACGCCACCACGTTCCGGGGAGCCAACGGTCTCCTGAGCCAGCTCTTCAAGGCCTCCTCCCAATTCTACCAGTCGGTGGCTGGAGCACTGGCAAGCGAAGGGACCGAATGGACGTTCATCCCTCCATATTCACCTCACATGGGAGGTTTATGGGAGGCAGCCGTGAAGTCCATGAAGACCCACCTCAGGAAGACCATCGGAGAGGCCACCCTGACGTACGAGGAGATGGCCACGCTCCTCTGCCGCATAGAGGCGTGTCTGAACTCACGCCCGTTGACACCGCTCCCCGACGAACCTCGTGACCTGGAACCGTTAACTCCAGGACACTTCCTTGTCGGAGATCGGATACTCTCTCCCCCCGAACCACCCGCGGAAAACAACAATATTCCACTTACCTCGCGTTGGAAATTACTAACCAGCATGCTCTCACATTTCTGGCACAGGTGGAGTCAGGAGGTCATGCACCGGCTGCAACCACGGACCAAGTGGCAGGGCAGCCGAGAAAATCTCAGCCCGGGCAGAATCGTGCTCGTCAAGGACGACTTCACGCCGCCAACCCGTTGGCCGCTGGCTAAGGTGGAGAGCCTCCACCCGGGACCCGACGGCCATGTACGCGTCGTCACTTTGAGGCGAGGAGCACTCACCTTCGACCGAGCCATCACGAAGCTGGTGCCACTTCCCGTACAGCAGGATTCGGAACGCTAACCTGCTTTTCGCGACCACGTGTATTCACGGCGGGCGGCACGCTACGTCGAAAACTACGACGCAGAATGAATGGAGCCGGCCAGTCCCGAAAATCAACGACCGCTCCCGAGCCCCTCCAGCGCGCGCATCGATTTCGATCTCGACATAGCGACATCGAGGCGGGCGGCATGTTAGAGATATTCACGGGACAAATTGTACATAGTGTAAAATACCGTAGTCTATAATTTATTGCTAGTCATTTAATACATCTTCACCTTACATATTGTTTAAAGACTGTACAAAACACAGTGAAAATAAACCGGCGCTAACGGCTCGCTGTTTACGTCGCGCGCCCGACGGCCTCCCGCCTCGTCCCCCAGAACCCGCGAGTGCCACGGGTGGACCGAGTAGCTCGAGCACCGCGGGGAGCAGGGGGCGAGCGAGAGGTGTCGCGCGCTCCGATTATACGTAAGACGAGCAGTTTACGTGCGAATACCGACAGCAATCGAGCATCTTTTCGATCCCTTTGTTTCGTCGTTTCCCACCAGCATTCTTTAACCGAACGGATATTCTTCCAACCCTGGTCGAACCCGAAAGGTTATTAACACTTACCAATTGCAATTTTTTCAAAATCTTTTTTGCACATCAGTTGGAAAACCAATTCTTCTAATTGCTCAAAAAATGTCAGGTCGTTTGATCCAATTTATAATACCTGTTAAAAAAACGGAAAGAACTTTCAGGACAACCTAATACATTGTATGCGCGTCGGCGACCGTCCTGCAACGACCATCGAAAACCGTTCGATGCGGCGAGGTTTACATCGGCGATCGCTCACCTCGTCGTTTGTCGTCGAATACGCACAGCTGATCGGTGTCGAGTGAATGACCGTTTTCAGCTTCTCGCAGGTCGCGAGATATACATAGTCAGATATACATAGGCTCACACACACAAAAGTATTCTGTCAGGCGGGCCCTGTTGGGTCGCTCGTCGATAAGTAATAAACAGATAAACAGATGTCGGGTAATGTAGCCCGGCTTGAGGACCGGAGGACCGACACGCGCGCGGCGATAACGAGAACGGAAAGTCTAACGCCCTAGGGACCGGCGCACAGTATACCGAAATACCTGTTTTTTGGACAAAATTCAATAACTTTTGTTGTGTTTATGATAGAGATATGAAACAAAGTGGGTTTTTTTTTAATTTATATTGAATGCAGTCTCAATACGATATTATTATAAATATAGTCATTTATTTAAACATTGAAAAACGATAGTTTATAAACAAAATTTGTTTTTATTGCTGGTTTTCAGTAGATGAATTCTTCGTTCAGTTCTTCCGAAACTGAAACTTTGTTTCAAACAATTATAACATTCGTCTCCTCGACACAAATAAGAGTTGTGCTAATTCATTACCAGTGGATACCCACGTACTCGCTTGCTAACCGGTTCTTGCTACATATTTTGTTAAAGAACTCTGAGATGTGCAGGTAGTTGCAGCTCAAACTTATACAATTCAAAGTATACTATCTTACCAATACGACGCAATCAAAATCTCAGCGGAACTTTGCGGAACTTTTTTTTTATCCTCTTCCAAAGATTAGGGGAACCAATGAAACTGAATTGTTTCATTTCAGGTTAATTATTATATTGCATATATGTATTACACAATTTTTGACGATAAACTACAATTAGCCAACCCTTAGCCGTCATTTTGTGAAAAGATTATTTCTTATCGTCTTTGGTTCATAATATAACGTAAACAAGTTACGCTATGAACTGCTGTACTATTTGATCTTCGTAAAATTCGCTTACAGATTCGCTTGTAACTAATGTAGGAGGCTGATGTGTGTGTGTATATATGCATGTGTGTGCGCGCATACGAGAGCGTTGACGGCGTTTCGAGCGTTGTGAAGAACAACAAACGGTAGCGAACGCGAGAACGAGCGGTGAACTTTAGACTATTTACGGTACCGACGAAATTGTTTATCAAAATCTAGAATGTTCGTTGGGTATCGTTATAAAAGGACGCGTCCGTGCCGCGGGAGCGATTTTGCAAAAGAACCATTGTTACGATACGATCCGTTTAACGATTTTGTTTATTTCTCGACGTGCGAACTATTTACGTGATTCTCTGTGATTGACATCGTGCATATTTCTAATAAAAGTGGTTATTTAAAAAATACTGCTCTTACACTAATTTCCTACTAAACTTTTTGAATTTTTTTTCCAAAAAATGATTTATTTGGACATTTTGACATAGTATGAACATAGTTTTAAATTTTTGTCTATGGTTCGGTACACTGTGCAGCGTGGCGTTTAACGTGTTAAACTACTATAACTTTTTTTAAATTGGATTAAACAACATGACATTCTTTAGCAATTAGAAGAATTGGTTTTCCAAATGATGTGCAAAGAAGATTTTGAAAAAAATGCAATTGGTAAGAAAATAAGAAAATAAAAATGGCACTTTTTACAACCTTTTTTCTACGGAAAGATAAGAGCAACACAGCGCACATGAAGAGCTGTCAAAGAACAATTGCAAACGAATGTCGTAATTGCACCGGCGAGTGCAACACAGCGCAGATGAAGAGCTGTTTTATGGCCTATTACGACTGCACCGGCGAGTGCAACACAGAGCAGATGAAGAGCTGTTTTATGGCCTATTACGACTGCACCGGCGAGTGCAACACAGCGCAGATGAAGAGCTGTTTTATTTGCTCTTCTGATTTCTAGCAATTGCCATTTTTTCAAATTCTTTTTTGTCATTTGGTAAACCAATTCTTCTAATTGCTTAAAAAATGTCAGGTCGTTTGGTCCAATTTAAAAAAAACGTTATAGTAGTTTAAAGGGCGATCGTATTTTATATTTTATATTTTATTTTATTTTTATTGTATGTATGCATGTGTCCCTAGTTATGTGTTTAGGCGTCGACGATTAATAGAAGCAGCGTGCAGCAGCGAAATTTCTTCTGACAATAACAGAGAAGTAATAGAAGAAAACGTAATATATGAAGAAATAATAGAAGAAGAATTAATAGAAGAAGAGTTAATAGAAGAAGAAGTAATAGAAGAAGTCGTAGAAGAAGTCGTAGAAGAACCACACACTGCCAACATACAAGGAGCAGAAAACAATAATGTCGAAGCTGGTTCCGATTCCGAATGCTGCTGGATCGAAGAGACTGTACAGTCGAAAACTGTGGAACCAGCAATTTCCCAAGTAATATACTTTGTCGACTTCACCTACGTCTTCAACAGGATCATAAAGCTTGGAGAACATTCAAGGATAGATTGCGGTACCCAGCATTTCAAGATAGTTGGATGTCAGCAAAACGGACTAGAGAAAATCTATTGCGTACCATGCCAGATGTGCAGTCATAAGGAACGCATACGATGTATTCCACAAAGGGATGACATCATAGATATCAATCGCAGCGCAGTTACCGCAACAATACTGACAGGAGGCGGATATACACAGCTGGAAGAAGTGATATGCGGCATGAATATGTCGTGCATGTCGAAGAGGTTTTACCAAAATTGCCACGACGAAATGATCGATGCCTTCGAAGCGGCTGCAGAGATGGAGGATGCTGGAAGACAGGAGAGAGAATTGGCGATAGCAAGAGGCGACGTACATCCAGCATGCAATCTACCGTTCATTCCGGTAGTCGCAGATGGCAGCTGGATGAAAAGGTCATATCGCGGCGGCGATTATAATTCTCTTTCTGGTGTAGGAGCCATCGTTGGATACCACACGAAGAAGATTCTACACCCGAGTGTAAAAAATAAATTTTGCTACATTTGCCACGCAGCAGCTAAAAAGAAGTAAGTGGCACGCGAGCATCGCTGCTATAAAAACTGGGGTCGCGATCAGAGTTTGACGGGCATGGAAAGTGCTGCTATTGTGGAAGGATTCCAATGTAGCATAGAAATGCACGGCCTGATCTACAACATTTTGGTTGCCGACGGTGATAGCAGTGTTTATAAGAAGATCTTGGATAATGATCTGTATAGAGATTATATGATACAAGTGCGAAAAATTGAATGCACGAATCATCTTTTGCGGAATTTTAGCAGAAAAATAAACGAGATCGTCGCAAAAGGTCGCTACAAAGATCTAAGAGGCATCGTAAAGAAAAATGCCCTCCGTCTGCGCACTGGAATAAAGAAAGCTGCAGAACATCGCTTTAATGATACTGTACGATTATCAGATCAAATTGAAAATTTAAAAATAGATCTGAGAAACGTGCCAAGTAACGTGTTCGGCGAACACAGAGAGTGTCAGAAATTGGCCTACTTTCTTAATAAGTACTCTGACCCCGAACAAATTAATTATGTCCCGCAATTAAAAGAAACGGGCATTTATCAAAGCATCGAAGAAGTAATGCAGCCACTCTTCGTTCACGCGGAAATTTTATTGTACGGATTAAACAATAATGCCGTAGAATGCTTTAATAATATAATTGTAAAATTCATCGCAGGGAAACGAATTAACTATGGACAAAGAGATTCCTATGAAGGTAGGGTCTCTGCTGCTGTAGTCCAATTCAACACGCACGAAGCGTTTAGTCGATTGAGTGCTGCGCTGAATAAAGAACCGACAACGGGCGCAAAAAAGTTAGAAAATCGACGTAAGGGTAAACTGGAATTGGAAATTGAACATAGAGCACGAACGGAAGCATCCTCCTTCCGACAAGAAAAACAACAATGTGACAAGGATTATGGCCCCAGTGCGTCAAAACCAGACATGGAGGAGACAGTATATGTTTCTGAAAGTGAGAGAAACATGACAACGCTCCTCGAGTGGCAATCGATGCGACACACGATCGAGGCTGAAACTCGTGATCAAGGGAACAGCGAAAGATGGATGGCCTACAGAAAAAAAATTATTAACGGCATCCAATTTCGGCTGAGTATGCCGATTACGAAAGACAACACCACGAGCAAATTGTTTGAAAGCTGTGAAGTACCCGCAAATACAAGTTCTACAAGCCGTACAATACGGAAGGGAAAATGAGATGAACGCCCTGAGACAAACGGAAGTAGAATTAGGAATCTCTATTCTACCGTGTGGGCTGTTTATTTATTCTGTCGTGCCTTACTTAGGTGCGACACCGGATGGACTTGTACAGGACGATACAATTGTCGAAATAAAATGTCCATATTCGGCGAGGGATTTAACTCCCGACGAAGCAATCGAAAAGTTTCCTGCGATACGACGCATTTTTCAGGGTGATAAAATGAATAAAAGTCATCATTATTATCATCAAGTGCAAGGACAATTGCACATAACAAATAGACAAAATGCTCTATTTTGTTTATGGACGCCAAAAGGAATGAAGATAATACAAGTTACAAGAGACAATGCATTCTGGACAGCAGAGATGGAAGAAAAATTAAAAAGATTCTACGAGGATTACATGGTACCAGAAATAATAGACAGCAGATATAACAGAGGCCAGCCGTTTAGAGAACCATTATACGCACAGAAAGAAAGTACATGCGTAATAGAACCAGGTACATCTACGGAAAGATAAGAGGCCTATTGCGACTGCATCGGCGAGTGCAACACAGCGCACATGAAAAGCTGTTCAAAGAGCAATTGCAAACGAAGGTCGCAATTGCACCGGCGAGTGCAATGCAGCGCACATGAAGAGCTGTTTTAAGATTTACGAACATAAATATCCGTACGTATAGTAATTCTATAATTTTTCATTTTGTATTTATGTTACGTTTTATAATTTTAATATAATAATATTTTTGCATATTTTCAGGAAGAATCGGAGGCAGAGCAGTGGAGCATTTCAGCCAAAGGAGCAGCACTAAAGAGGAGTCAAGTGTAGGGAGGAGGTTTAGTGGATAGGCCAATAGTACCATCTATTGGAGAATCCCACACTCCCGGGGGTTGGAATGGCCCCCGGACATAGTGTATAAAACATTTTACCTTCCTGCACGAGAAACATTAAAAAAAAAAAAAAAATAAAATAAAACAAAATAAAATAACATATGGTGTTGATAATTTTCAATATTTTTTACTCGACTTTTCGTTATTGTAGATCCCCGTGGGAAGGAAATGTGACATTTCAATGTGCCATAAATTAGTCCTCCCTCGCTACTGCCCCGGCGACGACGAAAGGACTCTCATGCGGCCTTGGTGCAAAGCTCAGACATTTTCTAACAAGGAGAGGCCACGACCTTCGGGTCACCGATTCGGTTGAAACTTTGCACACTTACACTGCAATACCGTATTTTTTCTAGCATACAAGAGCCGGTGTGGTGCAACGCTAGCGTGCCAAGTTTTCAGCCGGACGACCAGGGTTCAAATCCTGCCGCTGACTAAACCAATTTTTTTTTATTTCATTATGTTTTATCATTGCATATTTATATTATTAATTTCAATCGTTTAAATTTCACGCGTAAAATTGCATTTTGAATTACAAATAACATGTATTTATTTACTAACAACAGGATTATTTACTATTATATATATAAGAATATAGAAATGTATATAAGAAATGTATTTTGTGATTTTCCTTTGTTGTGTACATAACAACTACAAGTATTCTACTATAATTATTCTACTTCTGTTAGTAAATAAATACATGTTATTTGTAATTCAAAATGCAATTTTACGCGTGAAATTTAAACGATTGAAATTAATAATATAAATATGCAATGATAAAACAATGAAATAAAAAAAATTGGTTTAGTCGGCGGCAGGATTTGAACCCTGGTCGTCCGGCTGAAAACTTGGCACGCTACCGTTGCGCCACTCTGGCTCTTGGTGTATGCGAGAAAAAATACGGTATTTTGGTACATAGGAAATAATGAAACTTTAATCGTCAATATCTCGAAAACTATTGGTCATCTGCCTCTATAATGGTATATATTCGTGAACAAGAGGACTAGATCTGTAAGTGTGAAAAGTTTCAACCGAATCGGTGACCCGAACGTCGTGGCCTCTTGTTTTAGATATACGGACGTTTCCAAAATGAAACGTTACCGGTGATCTAAGGTAAATGTAACGAATTGAAAACTGAGGTGTACCGACGAAGCGATTACGTAAGACTACGGAAAACTGAAAAATGCGAAATCGAATGTCGTTTGCGAGTGTCAATAGACGGACTGAACGATCAGCTGGGCGCGTCTAACTACCGCGTCCGCTCCCCCTGCCGCGCCCGCGAGGCCGGTGCTGTTCGATCCACCCGCAGAGCTCGCGGGGAACGATGGGACGGTGCGAGGATGACGGCGCGCCGAACTGATCGACAGATCGGAGTCAATATTTATTTCTGATTCATATGTACAATAAAGGGTGAAAATAAAGAGTTGAAATCTCGACCACCTCTCCTTGTAAGATGTAAAATTATCCTCTCTTCGGTCGAATGTACGAGAGCTTGTGCGCAGCAAGCTTGTACTTTGTATCGTCAATAAAATTATATCATGTTCGGTGTCATTTTTATTAGAAAAATGCTACGATTGTATTGGCACAAATTTGATGAAAAAATAATAAAAAACGAAGAAAAATATTAACATTGCATTAGTGTTGACCCACCCATAAACCTATATATTCTATACTTATTTATATTTTATTTTTTATTTTATTCATTACCAATATTTTATTTAATAAATTAGTTTTTTGTTTCTTATCTTTTTAGATCTTTTCGCAGTCGGGTATTATGTTTTTTTTTATAATAATTCTTGTTTTTTAAATATTTGCAGTCAGATTTTTTTTGTGTTTGCTGCCTACATTGAAACAATCATCATGCCGTGATAAGATATTAAAGATATTATAGATTTTGTATAGGTGAAAGATTAATTTATAAAGAAAACGAAGAAAAGAAAACAGTAAGGGAACAAATAAAATATACATATACTACATTATAACTTAGAACTAAATTTTTTTATTGTAGTTTATATATAGTATAGTAAGTATAGAAATAGTAAAAAATATGAGACATATCAGAATTATATTATTATCAATATCTAATTTTGCACGTCTGCATTGTAATACGCGCGGCATCTTTTCCAAGTGTTGGAGCTCGATCGCGGTCGCTCGTCGTCGTAGTATGTCTATCTTGTTCACTTTCGTTATGCCTCTTCGCTTTCTTTGTCGAACCTTCAGAGCTTGTCCAGATGAGGCAATTTGCGCACGTTTCGGATGCAAATGCTGATGGCAGTGGAAAACCTCACACCACCGCTGTGAGTGGCCGAAACTCGAGAGCCATCGCGGCCACAACATTGTCGGCTATATCGGTGTAAGACTAGAAGACCACTACTAATCCAATTACAAAACTTCTTTATTTCTCATTATTTTTTTATGAAACTTTTACCAACATATTCGTGGCATTGTTCTGATTAAAATGATACCAAATATGATACAATTCCGATGATATTTACTCCCCATAACAATTACATTAACAGAAAATTAGTGTAAATGTGATCCGAATTATATCGCATTTGGTATCATTTTAATCAAAATAATGCCACAAATATATTGGTGAAAGTCTCATAAGAAAATAATTAATATTAAAGAAGTTAAATTTTTCAGGCCTGCGATCACGCGAGCTTTGATCTTTGCCGGCGGCCGCGACTCTCTGCGACTCTTTCTTTCATATACGCTGTCCTTCTCTGTGTTCGTAATTTTTATCGCTTGTTATACAATTAGATATCATCGGAATTATATCATATTTGGTATCATTTTAATCAGAACATTGCCACGAATATGTTGGTAAAAGTTTTATGAGAGGATAACGAGAAATAAAGAAGTTTTGTAATTGGATTAGTGTGGTCTTCTAGTCTCACACCGATATAGCCGACAATGTTGTGGCCGCGACAGCTCTCGAGTTTCGAATCAATCGGCTTCAAATAAAAAATTATCTTTATTCGTCGGATAAATTCTCGTCGAATAAAATTATTTATTCGATGGTCGTCGAATAAAGATACTTTTCTTTATTCGAACCTAACAATAACGAATAAAGATAAAGTATCTTTTATTCGAATCGTTATTTAAATAATTTTTTATCTAAATAAAATAATAATTAATAATTTTAATAATGTCCGCGACATATGCTAAAGACAAAAATAAAATATATTATTAATAAAACATAAAATCTGACTGCGAAAAGAATTATTAATAATTTATACTTGTGACGCGGGCGTCACAAACGGAGCCCCCTCCTGGATGCTCTTGAGTATACCAGGGTTCTTGAGGGGGCTGGAAGGGTCAAGAAATAAGTAAGAGACCCGAGTAGTGAAAAATAGATATGCTTTTATTGAATATGAAAGTTTGGCCAGATCTGGATTCGGCAGGCGAGCGGGTCCTCGTCCTTTACGCCAGCGGTGCCTGCGCGGAAGCGTGACAAAACGTTACTAAATGAGATTACTTACTTACTACGCGGTATATATACAACTTATTCTATCTCTAATTACTACAGGACGCGGGCGGCGCGGGGACGCGTGCTAGTACGGGACGCGGAGCGCGACACGGCGCAAGTGTAACGTAAAAATGGACGAAATATTTGAAGGTACAAGAAAACTACAGATTTATTAAAACGAAGTTACAATTACGGAGGTTCAGTCAAGATTAACTGCCTTGGGAATGTTCCCATACTTATAGTTAAATTTATTGGTGAGTAATGATTTTTTAGTGTCGATTCGGAGAATGCTGTTGTGCGCAGTTGAAATAGAGATGATTCGACATAATGCAGTTTTTGGGTCATTAGTATCGAGTCGGCGAATGCTGTCGTGTGCAGGTGATGTGGAAATACAGATGATCCGACATATTCCGGGTTGTTGCCCTGTCGTGTTGAAATACAAGTGATCCAGCATACTTCGGGTGTTACATACCCCCCTCCTTAGATTGATTTTGGTCCTCCAAAATTTTACTTTCTCTTGAGAATGGACTTGTGGAATCTTGCTTTACCTGGTTCGAATGTAATATGCCTATTTCCTGTATCGGAAGAAAACTCTATTACCGGTACCTCTGTACAAATGTTTAGCGGCGCTAGAGGTACAGGTGCTGGTGTTACATTGTTAATGGTTTGCGTATTGTTCTTAGTCTTACGAAATAATGAATGGATACAAAGTATTTTAGGTAAACAATTAAAGATTCCTATCTTATTTAATACATATACTCCTAATAGTCCAAGGGAAACATAGCCTGCTATTTGTAGTGTTGTGAGTCCCCAGTGTTTAATGCTTTCGATTCTATGTGAATAAGTCAATTGATTTGTCCTGTCAGTTATTTGGTCTAAAGTATTCTGGTAGCTGTTAATGTTACTGAAGATTTTTGGTGTGTTTTCTAAAGTGTCTAGTATCAAATGCAAGTCTGTGTCATTTCCTAATGGTATGGTTTTAATCCTGATCTCGTACGTTATGTTAATTTTCGTAGCTCCTATGTTCATATGGTTGTCACCGTATATTAAGTCACATGTTTCAGCAGATCGCAACAACGATGGTTTTTTGAGTTTAATAGTTGTTGTTGTCTTTCCACAAATTACATTGATTTCGAATGGTTTCTCTGGAATGGCTATGTATTGATTTTCTGCTTTTAGAGGTATACAAGTACGCTTTATTTATTTCCTCGTGGAATATGGAACTATCCTCTAAGGGTACTAAATCTAATCCGTATACGAGGTTCCCGGTAAAGGTGATGGTGATCGCCCTGCAAAGTAAGGTTTTAATCGGTTACCGTGTATCTTTTTGACTTGATTATCTACAAAAATTTCATAGTATGGTGTGTTGATTCGTTGTATCCTATATGGCCCTAACCATTCAACATCTAGCTTGTCTTTTTTATGGTCGTTGTGTATTAACACAAAATCTCCTTCTTTAAATATTGCCTGAGTTCTGACAATCTTTCTTTGTTGGTCCCTTTGATATCTCTTTTTACTCTTCAACAGAGTTTCCCTAGCCAATGTTAAATATCTATTTAATTGTTTTTGCCAAAGTGAAAACATTTCATCATAGGTGAAACCTGTGGTTCTCGCGATGGATGAGGGTAGGTTAGCTTTTCTACCGAAGGTGAGTTCGAAAGGTGTAAAGCCAGTTGCTTCATGAATAGAAGTATTGTATCCTAGACAAATGAAGTTCAGAATATCGTCCCATTCCTTGTCACTGTCGTGTAAGCTAGTTCGTATTAAATCTTTTACCGTAGCATGAGTTCTTTCTAAGGATCCGTTGGATTGGGGATGGAAGGATGTGGTTTTTACGTGTTTGATTTTAAATGCTTCCTCGAATTTCGTCATTAGTTCGCTAACAAAGTTTTGTCCCTGGTCGGTGAGTATTGTTTTAGGTGCTGAAAATATGTATATGTAATGGTCTAATAATGCGTTAAGTATCGATTCTGTCTGCTGTGTTTTTAGTGGTACTAGTATGAGATATTTCGTTAGGTCATCGTGTATAGAGAGTATAAATTGATTTCCTTTCTTGGTTTTTGTCATTGGGCCTATAATGTCCATAGCTATCTTGTCGTTCGGTTCAATTGGTGTGTCCGATATTACTGGCATTTCTTTGGGTCTGATTCTTGTTAATTTTTCCTTTTGACAGGCGTCGCATCTCTTTACATAATCTTCTATCTTCTCCATTAGGTGTGGTATTTTGAATTTATCCTTTATTCTCTGGTAGGTCTTCTGTATTCCGAAGTGTCCGGTGGCGTCGTTGTGATTTTCTTTCAATATCGTCTCTATTTCTTCTTCCGTCAGTTCTCGTATAGGTTCCCATGCGAAGTAGATCGTTTTATATCGGTCGTTGAAGTACATTAGTATGATCTTGATCCTATTTTTCTCAATTTCGGTCAGTGCCTTGTCTCCGATTCCAATCTTCGTATTTTTCTGCAGTATTTTGTATATCTTCTTCAGCCAGTTTGTTTTGTCGTAGTTGCCTAATTCCGTCTTGGTTAGCTGATAGAACGTATGGTCATTTGGTACGATCTTTAAACGTGCTGGTATTGCTTCATCCTTTTCCCATTCGTCAAAAATCTTTAGGTGGTTTTGGATTTCGGGATCTTCTTCGTCTTGTTGCGTGGTGATTGCATGTACTCTTGACAACGCGTCCGCGGCTGTGTTATCCTTTCCTTTTGTATATTCGATCTCGTATTCATACTCTTCCAATTTCAGTCTCCATCTCATTAACCTTGAAGAAGGATCTTTGCAGTTGTTTAACCATTTGAGTGCCTGGTGGTCGGTGCGTATGATGAACTTTCGTCCTAATAGGTATTGTCTCAGTCTCTTTACTGCCCATACGATAGCCAATAATTCTTTTTCTGTTGTCGTGTAGTTTCGTTCAGGTGCATTAAGTGTTCGCGATATATAACAACATGGGTGTCCGTCTTGTGATAGCACTGCCCCTATACCTTCGTTACTGGCGTCTGTCGTTAGAGTGAATTGTCTGTTAAAGTCTGGGTATGTTAATACGGGTGCTTCACATAGCTTTTGTTTTAAGGTTTCGAAACTGTTTTGCTGTTTGTCTGTCCAGTGGAATGGTACGTCTTTTTGGGTCAAGTCTGTCAATGGTTTAGCGATCTTTGAAAAGTTCCGTATGAATTTTCGATAGTATCCGGATAATCCTAAAAATGATTTGATTTCTGTCGGTGTTGTGGGTACTTTAAAATTTTCTACAGCTAGTATCTTTTTAGGGTTTGGTTTGACTCCTTCTGCGGTTACTATGTGTCCAAGGTATTCTAGTTCGGGTTTTAGAAATTCGCATTTGTCTGGCTGTATCTTTAGTCCAAGTTCTCTGAGTCTCTGAAGTACCATAGCTAAGTTTTCGTTGTGTTTCCCTATCGTGTCTCCGAAAATTATTATGTCGTCTAAGTAAACGAAGCAGTGTTTATTAACTAGTCCTCTAAGTGCTGTGTCCATCATTCGTTGAAAAGTAGCTGGTGCATTCTTAAGTCCAAAAGGCATTCTGTTATAGTGAAAGTGTCCCTGAGGTGTACTAAAGGCTGTGTATTTTTTTGAGTCAGGATCCATAGGAATTTGGTGGAAACCAGAGGATAGGTCTAGGGCTGAAAAGAATTTAGCGTTTCCTAATTGGCTAAGTATGTCGTCGATGTCTGGTAAAGGGTAAGCGTCTTGGTCTGTTAATTCGTTCAATTTTCTAAAATCGATAACTATCCTCCACTTCTGTTTTCCTGAAGCATCTGCCTTTTTGGGTACTACCCATACAGGAGAATTGTACGGTGAATCCGATTCTTCGATGATTTTCTTATTGAGCATGTCATTCATTTGCTTTTCGATTTCCTGCTTGTGACATTCCGGAGGTCTATACGATTTGGTATTAATAATCTTATTTTCTTTCAGAGTTATAGTGTGTTTAGCGAGGTTAGTACAGGGTAGGGTATCGGTTTCTAAGTTGAACACGTCTAGGTAATGGATCAAAATTTTCTCAATAGGCTCGCGGAGATTTTTCTCTATATGACTTGTTCTCACTATGGTTTTAAATTTTGCAATCTGGTCTATTTCGTTTATGTTATAAATTTGGTTAGAGATATCTTTGTTTGTCTCACCAAAGTTGAAGAAGCATACTCGCGTTGGTTTGCCTTCGAGATAGATTGTCTGAACTTTGACTTCTCCTGGTTGTACTGTGGCTGGTTTCTGAAAATATAGCACATTGTCGTTAAGCTTGATTTTATCATTAGAGATTTCGTATTGATACTTTTCTAAGCAAGGTAGCCCTATGATTCCGTCTTCTATTAAAGGAAAGTTGTCTGGTAAAACAAAGAATTGATGTGATTGGTCAAAGATTCGAATTTTAACGTATCTGTCTGTAGTGTAACGGTCTTGTCCCATGAAAAATGTTCGCGGTTCTGTCTTTTTTATAACGCTATTGACTTTTGATTCTTTAATTAAATTAATTCCTGCTCCTGTGTCGATGAGGTGTATCCGTCTTCCTCCTGATGTATCGAATGTGGTGGTAAGAAGTCTTCCTGTCGTTGTGTTGACTCGGATTCTTGATCGTTCTCGATCTTCACTCTGTTTACCCGTGGTGGTAGGTTTCGTTGGCTGGCTGGCGGAAAATTTCCATTTGGACACTGGTTGGCTATGTGTCCTAATCGATTGCACTTGAAGCATTTCATCATCGTGCGTTCACCTAACGGTGTTCGTTCGAGACGGTTGAAACTGCTTGCTGCTGCTGACTGCGCGATTGCTCGTACCGTGGGTTGTCGTTCGTCGTAGAGTCTTGGTTGTTGTTGAATAGCGAAGCGGTTGGTGTTCGCTGCTCGTTCTGATCGGGATGTTGCTGGTCGCTTCCATTCGTTTTGCTCTTCTCGTAGGTAGCGTTCGATTTCCGCCGCTTTCTTCTCGGTTTCGGCTAATGATTGAGGTTCGTTTGCCAAAAGCGTTCGTCCTATGTCTCTTCTTAGTCCTTTCAGATAGATTCTATTCACTTTCTTCATTGTCGTTTCCATCATTATGCGCCTGGTTATTGGTTGCGGATACTCGTTGGTAATGGCATATGTAAGTTTGTTCAATACGCGTCTGAATCTGATATTAAAGTTCTGTACACTTTCTTCTCTTCCTTGCTTGATTTCCCGTAGTTGCTCACTGTATTCGTCTGTGGTTACCTGAGTTGCCACGTTCGATCGTAATGCCTCGTATAATTCACCAAAAGATTCTATTGGTAAATTTCGTATCCCTTGCGCTGCTTTCCCAATGATTTTTTCTACTTTGATGGCTTTTAACAGCAATTCTTTTTCGGTACACATGTTGCGCATGCAACGTACCTCTTTGATAAAATCCTCTACCCCAATGTCATCATCTCCGTTTAGCGTTGGAATATACCGTATAGCATCCTTAGCTCGTAGCGTTGGAGTACGGTCTGTCGCTTGTTCAGAATCTTCTTTGTTCGCATCATTATTAATTGTGGCTATCGGTGGTGCTGTTTGAGTTGTGGTTTCGATATTACGTCTAGTTTGCCAAGCTCGTTCTTGTTGTATGGCTGTACTTGCACCATCTTCGTCTGTTATTAAGGATCCGAAATCGTCGGTCGCCACTGTTCTAATACTCACGCCCATCCGTAGATCAGCGAGGTTCTTGCCGAGGATCTCTATTTCCCTAATACGTCTTTTATTTTCTTCGTCAGCTTGTTTTGTCAGTACCACAAGTTGCTTTTGGATTTCCGACATTCCTTTTTCATGTCGTTCGTTTTGTTTTTGCATAGCATCTAGGATTGCTCTTAGATTGGGGTCTACACTTGTAGAGGTTGAACCTTGTTCTCCGTCTCTTGTCATTATTGTAACTTTTCCGTCGTCTGAATCTTGACTGTTGATGCTACTACGTCTTACGCGGTAACGAGTAAATGAAGCCAGAGTTTTTACCTTAGTGATTGCCGTAGCACGGGGCTGTTCCGTAGAAAGCTCCAAATCGACTGGTTCCCTGGATTCGTTATAGTGCAGTTGTCTTCAGAGTTGACCGTAGTCCCAAGGAGTGGCTCTTCCGTAGTAGAGTTGTCGTTGGTTTACTTGAAGATCGATTTGCACTATCCTGGCAGGATCGCCAAAATGTAACGTAAAAATGGACGAAATATTTGAAGGTACAAGAAAACTACAGATTTATTAAAACGAAGTTACAATTACGGAGGTTCAGTCAAGATTAACTGCCTTGGGAATGTTCCCATACTTATAGTTAAATTTATTGGTGAGTAATGATTTTTTAGTGTCGATTCGGAGAATGCTGTTGTGCGCAGTTGAAATAGAGATGATTCGACATAATGCAGTTTTTGGGTCATTAGTATCGAGTCGGCGAATGCTGTCGTGTGCAGGTGATGTGGAAATACAGATGATCCGACATATTCCGGGTTGTTGCCCTGTCGTGTTGAAATACAAGTGATCCAGCATACTTCGGGTGTTACACAAGCGCGGTCGCGACGCGGCACGAGTTCGGAGTGGTTCGGGCGGTCCCGAGTTCGGAGCGGTTCGGGCGAGCGCGAGTTCGGAGCGGCGTAGCGCGGCTCTGGCGCGGCACGGTATGAATCGGTTTTCGGAGCGGTTCGAGCGAGCGCGAGTTCGGAGCGGCTTAGCGCGGCTCTGGCGCTGCACGGTACGAATCGGTTTTCTCGGTGCGGATCTCGGTCGAGTCGGAGAGCGGTGGGGTGGGATTGGCTCGGGACCCCGCGGCTCAGCGTGTCGACGTGTTTCCTACTGAAACGGCGGAGAGCAGTCCCGGGCGGCGTCCTGGCCTCGCGGAACGCCTGGCTCGTCGCCCGTGCCCTGGTCGCGGTGGGAGTTCGCGACTACACGGGGGGACCCGTCGTAGGGCTACTCGTCACCAGCGTTTGGCGTCTGTACGGAAGGTCCCGTCGCAGGCTCCGCACGCGGCTGCGGCGTGGCACCGGCTTCTTACCAGACGCGACGCTCGGTGGCAGTCGGTCGGCGGAATACCGCAGGATAGGACGGGGAAGCGGGCAGATCAGGGCGGTAAGCGGCAGGAGCGCGCAACGGCGAGGCACCCGGAGACACTCTCGACGTTCGACTGCTCGCTCTAGCCGTCCTCGCGGTACCGGAGTCGGTTCCCCCTCGGTGGGTCCCGAGGTATCCCCTAGCTGGCATCGGCGCGAACACTAACTCACGGGAGGACCCGTGAACGCGTGAGCACGCTGCTGCAAGATGACCAGAGCTCGGACGTGTACCTCCGTGAGCAGCTCCAAGCCAACTCGATCTAATGCCTGTTTCGCCGCGGTATTTATGCCCCGAGCGCGGACTCTACCGAGTGCCCCACCACCGTGGATCGCTCGGTCGCGCTCGGGGCTCGCGTATTGGCGCGGGCTAAGGTCTGATTCGCGCCAATCACCGGTCGAGCCGGCTTCGCGGTCTCGCGACGGAGCGTAACGACGATCGCTTCGTCGCATACTCTATATTCATATTTTAATTTTTATTTTATTTATTACCAATCTTTTATTCAATAAATTAGTTTGTTGTTTCTTATCTTTTTAGTTCTTTTCGCAGTCGGGTTTTTAGTTTTTTTTATAATAATTCTTATTTTTTAAATCTTTGTGGTCAGGTTTTTTGATGTTTGCTGTCTTCATTGAAACAATTATCATGCCGTGATTGTTTAAAACTTTCATTTCCACGTCGGAAAATAATACTCTTCGTATTAAAATTCAAATCAATTATATTGATGTGTTAACATTTGTTAACAATATATACAAAACATAATTTGTAAACCTATACTTTTCTTCTGTACATTTACATAGGTTGTACACATATAATCAGGTTCGCGTGATGTATTAAAAATCCACGAATTAAAAATTTGTGACGCGGGCGTCACGAACGGAGCCCCCTCCTGGATGCTCTCGAGTATACCAGGGTCCTTGAGGGGGCCGGAAGGGTCAAGAAATGAGTGAGAGTCTGTGATTGGTGTTAGACAACGTAAATAACCCTTTTATTGGTTTCTGGAATTCCGGAGCGGCGGCAGGCGAGCGGTTCCTCGTCTGTTCCTCCGGGTGGAAGCGTGACAATACGGCGGACTTATAGCTAGTCTTAACGATAAAGCCTTAATACTATTACGGTCGCGGAACGCGGCGTAGCGCGTTTTCGGAACGGTACGGCGCGGGTTCGGAGTGCCGTGAATCCGGAGAGGCTCGGTTCCGGAATGACGCGGGTCTGGAGCGGCGCGGATTTGGACCGGCGTAGTTTCGGCGGGCCGCGAATC
This sequence comes from Seladonia tumulorum, assembly GCA_913789895.3. Lineage (NCBI taxonomy): Eukaryota > Metazoa > Arthropoda > Insecta > Hymenoptera > Halictidae > Seladonia > Seladonia tumulorum. The sequence continues at coordinate 58,793 of CAJYYF030000029.1, forward strand.
CGGAACGGCTCGGGTCCGGAATGACGCGGGTCTGGAGCGGCGCGGATCTGGCGCGGGTCGGTGCAGGACCCCACGGCTTTGCGTCGTGAATCGGACGTGTTTCCGGCAGGAGCCGTAGGAGAGGACGGGAGGCTGGAAGGTCCTAGGTGGCGATTGGCTGGAGGCGCGCAACGCCGAGGCACCCGGAGACGCTCTCGACGCTCGACTGCTCACTCCAGTCGTCCTCGCGGTACCGGAGTCGGTTCCCCCTCGGTGGATCCCGAGGTACCCCCTCACCGGCACCGGCGTGAGCACTAATCCACGGGAGAGCCCGTGAACGTGTGAGCACGCTGCTTCGTCGGCTAGCGTTCCTGGGGCCGTGGTCATGTGTCCCAAACGGTGATAGTCCTCCATGAACTCCACATAGTTCTGGCGCAGAGCTGGATCTAGATGCTGTCGTCGCTCGGCCGAAAGCAGCATCCGGAACGCGGCGGCTCGAGAGGTCCCCACCCGGGGAGGCGTGGCTCTGAAAGGCAGGCGAACTATGTAACGGCCGGTGGAATCACGTACCGTGGTCTCCTGGAACAGACGTTCGCATTTGAGTTCGTCCGGGGTCTGAGGGGTCGAAACCGGAACCTCCTCAAGCTCCCAGAACCGCTGTAGGTCTGGCAACTCCTGGCGTCGGACATGCAGCACCCGCGACGTTCTCCTGGGCTCCGAGTGACGAATCGGCCCCAGAAGCGTCCAGGCGAACGGAGTCCGCACCGCAATCGGAGCTCCTGGTGGACCCTCACGCCTGTCCTGCAGCAGTCGGCCACAGACGTCGGCTCCGAGTAGGACGTCTACACCGCCAGGTACGTTGTACGAAGGGTCTGCCAGCGTTAGTCCCTTTATGTGGCTTCAGTCGCTCTTTTCCAGAGGGTGCGACGGCGTGATTGCGGTGAGGCTCTTGGTGACCAGGGCTTCCATCGAGATGCGGAACTCCGAATTGACAGGAGAGCGGAGCTCCACCGAGACCTCTGATCGGGCTGTCCCCACCTTGATCTCCTGGTAGCCGGTGAGCTCTACACAAACCGATCGTCGCCGGAGTCGAAGAGTTTGCGCTGACCACTCGCTGAGGAAGGAGCACTCCGATCCTGAATCCAGCAGTGCGCGTACGGTGAGCGTCCTGCCATCCGGGCCTTCCAGCAGTACTCGTGCGGTGGCGAGGAGGGTCACGCCGCGCGAGCTCACGGCGTAGGATGAGCGCGATGGATTCGGTGATAGCGAGCGCGTCCCATCAGAGCCCTTGGGGCAAGCATCATGCAAGGTCGTGTGATGCAAATCCCCACACACCCAACACCGGAAATTGGAAATACAGCTCGGTCGTGTCCTGGAACAAGGCAAGAGAGACAAACCCCGGCTTTCCGTACGAAATCTCGGCGTTCGCTGGATGTCAGACCCTTGTATTTCTTGCAGGCTCCTAAGGCGTAGCCACCAGAACACAGCGGACACTGTCGACCCTTCGCCTTCTTGGACTCCTCGACCTTCACGGCCATTGTGGTGCGGGAGACCGGAGTGCCGCCTGGACGTCCAGACACCGCGGGTTTCGGCGCAGAGACGGATTCCGTGGGTCGAGCCGAGGCCATGGCGTGAACTCTGTTCTCCAAGAACATCTCCAGAGCTTCAAAGGCGGGATGGCTAGCGGATCGGTGAGCGTGACCTCCCACGCTAGGCGCGTGGTCTGATCCAGCTTCTCCACGAGCAGGAAGAGGAACCACTCGTCCCAGGCATCAACCGGCTTTCCGAGAGCCTTGAACGCTTCCTGGGTCTGGCGAAATTCGTCCAGCAGGCGTTTGACCTCGGACGATTAGAATTTCGTCGCGGGCTGTGCGTTGATGAGCCGACGCATGTGTGCCGCGGAAAGCACCCGGCGGTTGCCGAACCGTCGCTCCAAGGACGCCCAGGCTCCGTCATAATTTCCATCCGTGATGGGGGTTAGCGCGAGCATCTTCGCCGCTTCACCTGTCAGGCAAGACTTTAAATACTGAAGCTTGCGTACCTTGGGCAGCTTCGCCGACTTATGCACCATCGAGGTAAACTGATCCTTGAAGCTTTCCCATTGGAGCAGATCTCCCGCGAAGGTCGGTAGGTTGATCGGAGGCAATGAAGCTTCAGATTCCTGAGACGGTGGAGACTGGCCGGGCGACGGGGTCCTGCCAGCGATCGACGGAGTCATGGATGTAATCCATTCATCAATCGCGGCTCCGTGGCTCAGGTACTTCTCTTCGACATCGGTGAATAAATCCGAAGAAAGGTACGGTTCTGACTTGTCTGCTATCATCACGAGGTCGCGATGACGAGCCGAAAATTCTCGCCAGTAGTCGTCTAGCAAGGTCTGCCGACGCTTTAGCAACGCCAGAGTAATGTTATCCTTTCCCGTTTTTTTCAGATTGACTAAAAAACGCGAGATCCGCGTCCCCAGTTCTCGCTGGGCGGCCATGAGCTCCGTGGCGGACATTATTCCGACGGTTGCGAAAATACGAGAAGGTCAGCAAGCGGAGCGACGGTTTAAGCCTTTCGGTTTGTTTGTCACAACGTTCGAAGCGCGAGCGATTGAGGCTGAAGGTGAACACTGTGACTTGTTTTCGGTAAGCGGATATAAAAAATGTCCGTTAGCTCGTTCGAATTTGGAGCCGAGCGTTACGCGAACGGCCACTCCAACGGTTCTCGCGATTTTGCACCTGTTCTGGCGCCTGCACTTGCACTTGACCGAACTTCACTTTTCCGGTCGCACTGAAATCGTTCCCCGACGCGTTGGAAAGGAGGCGCGACACGAGAACAGCGAGTCCGACGGTAAGGCGACGGAGAGAACAACCCGACTCTTCGGAACAAAAGGCGTTCGTCACTCCGGTTCTCCAGAACGGAAAAAATACGAATTATCGTTAAGCACGATGAAATCCGGCTCGAAGGACCAATGTTAATAACCTTTCGGATTCGACCAGGGTTGGAAAAAGATCCGATCGGTTAAAGAATGCTGGTGGGAAACGACGAAACAAAGAGATCGAAAAGATGCTCGACTGCTGTCGGTATTCGCACGTGAACTGCTCGACTTACGGATAATCGGTGCACGCGACACCTCTCGCTCGCCCCCTGCTCCCCGCCGTGATCGAGCTACTCGGTCCACCCGTGGCACTCGCGGGTTCTGGGGGACGAGGCGGGAGACCGTCGAGCGCGCAACGTAAACAGCGAGCCGTTAGCGTCGGTTTATTTCCTCTGCGGTTATGTACAGTTTTTAAAACAATGTATAAATTAAGAATGTATTAAGCAACTAACAATAAATTATAGATCAAGGTATTTTACACAATATGTACAATGTGTGCCGAAATGAATATCTCTAACACGATGAAAAATTATTTAAATAAAGATTCGAATAAAAGATACTTTATATTTACTGGTTATTCGAAGGTATAAAGGTATATATATATAACACTTTCAAATACCTTGATTGTGGCTTTTTATATTAATTAAAAACGTAGCGGTAAGAACAGCTACTCCTCAGAAAACTTTATACAGACTAGCTCCAGCAATTAAAGTTCGAGCTTTTTCTGTTATCGTCGTTACCATACGTTCCGACACATCATTTAACTGTGGAGTCCGTAGAACTGTTAACACAGACGAGGTATAGGAGTAGACCAATCACCCAATGTATTTTTCTGTCTCACGCTCAGGGGGCTCTAGAGCCAGGGGGGGTCATCTCCCATGTATAATCTGTGGACCTTAGCAGTGCCATCTGAACTAATTCCGTGAACTAAAATCTATATATATATATAGCTATACAATTCTACACATATACATATACATATATGCACATACACATATGCTTACCGTACTGTACATGAATGTACGATTACTTGAAACTTATTGTTAGAACTAAAGGATATAAAAAGGATAATGAATATCATATATTTTGTAACAATACTTAATTTAAACATACTTTATTTTAAAACAATAATATATAAATATACATGTAATACATAATTATGTTTTAAACACAATACATAATGACAATCTCAAATTAATACATAATTATGATATACACGCATACATAATTTTAATAGAAAAACGATATAATAATAATAATAATAATAATACTACGTCGATTCTTGGTCTTCTTCTTAATTTTTCTTCTTCCATGTGGATTTTCCTTGAAACTTGTTGGAATACTACGACTCGTTGTCTTCTGACATGAAATGTCTTCTGAAATGAAAGGTTAATTTGCCCATGCAACATGTTCTCCATAGATTGGAACAGTCTTGTCCAGCCTTGTCTTGTCCTGTCCAATCACGTTTAATCACGTGGTGTGTCGTGAACGTTGTGGGGCCGACGACGCGTGTGCGCATGTGCCGCGCAGCTTGCGCTATTGCGCCTGCGCTACCGAGCGATCCCGCCAACTCATCGTTCGTCGCCGAATTGCTCGCTGTCTCGTTTCCCGACTGTTAACGCGTGTAGACGTGCATTTCTAGTCTCCGCGTTTTACCGCGCCATTTTGCGCCGTAGAGCCTGTAGCTTTCGCTTTGTTCGTGACTCATGCTTGAGCACCCGCGATTAGCACCGATTGTTGACTGTTAAATAAACGTTGTTGCTGTTAGCCAACTTGTTCGCTTACTACGCGTGAGGAGTGGGCCTCACGCGTGTAACATCCTTTTCCCTTCGCGAACACGTGGCGCGGCCATCTTGGCGGGTCCAGACGAAGGCGATTAATTCCTGCGTTCTCGTCCGAGAACGTGTGGCCTCTGGCCACTGGTGACCTCGTGAACTCGCGGTTGCGAGTCTACCATCAACACTCCACCTTGTCCATGGTGGAGGGCCAAGACTGCTAGTCTGGCACATGGCATCTTGCCCATGGTCACCATCTTCCTCATTTCCACAACGTGCCATATAAGGTGCCATCTAAGGTTGTTCCCTCGCGGGGAAATTAAGCGGTCCAAGGTCATACATATGAGTGGACCCCCCTCTGTCTAGAGCCCCCTTATCATTCTGTGTCACATCCTACCGTATCAGCCAGAACCAGTATTGTGGAACCAATATTCTACAACGGCGCTGTTGTTGATAGAAATTTAAATCTCATGTCGGAGATTCTATAAATGATGAATGAAAGAAAAGAATGTTGTGTCCGTTTAATTTCGTTACGCCTGTTAGGCGAGTGCATCGAAGGAGACGTTTCTACGTGAGAAAGCTTATATTCAGGTAAATCATATACATACATATACTTGTATAATGTACATGTATGTATAGCGAGCATCAATTAAGAAGCACAAATTCACACACATGCGGAGGAATTCACATTAAAAACATTATTATGTATTTTTGATAGTATTTAAATATATCATTATTAATGTTACTTTTTTGGTAAATAATCCGCCTAATTATGTATATTTATTTGCACTTTATTCCTACACACTTCCATAACTTCCTTTTCATTCCATTTATGGCGTGTTTGGACTCATTTTTACCAGAAAAATATTTACAATTTATTGTTCGTATTTTCATACCATGACAATAAATTATTACAAAAATTAGCTTTTCATTAGTAAGCAATGCTTAGGAGCTTACATTGTTGTGTCCGGTAGCTGCTTGCCTGACTGACAATGAGCCTGAATGGATTGAAATACTAGACCTCGATCGGAAGAGAGTACGAAAGGCAACATTGTAACGCATTGCCTATTAACACTATGGCGTCCGGCGACACCACAGTGGTGACTGTCGCAAACTATTGCTCGGCGGCCGGTAACACCCAAGTGGTGACTTTCGCAAAGTATTGCCTGACGGCCGGCGACACCACAGTGGTGACCTTCGCCTACAGGCAGGTGGCACTGTAATGAAAATTACAGAAACCCTCACCCTCACCCTCATAAATTTAAAAATTCAATGTACTATAAAAATTTCGTTTTAAATAATTTTTACTAAATAACTCGGAGTTCAATTTACTATAAAAATTTCTTTTTAAATAATTTTTACTAAATAATTCATTAAAATTCAATTTACTATAAAAATTTCTTTTTAAACTCGCCCTCATAAATTTAAAAATTCAATTTATTATAAAAATTTCTTTTTAAATAATTTTTACTAAATAATTCATTAAAATTCAATTTACTATAAAAATTTCTTTTTAAATTCACCCTCATAAATTTAAAAATTCAATTTACTATAAAAATTTCTAGGTACAGTATTTTTACCATAAAGCTGTACAGCTGTGGAATAAGTTACATACGTCAGCGAGTGTTTTTTTTTATGAGTAATTGTACACATTTATCATGGCAGACGAACGAGAAGATACTGTTATTTACGAAGAATGCGCGGACGACCTGTCCGACGTTCCAATCGACATTGCGGAAAAAAAAAATTTACAAAAAAAATAAAAAAAAAAAAATTAAAAAAAAAAATTAAATTAAAAAAGAAATTTTTAATTTATTTACATATGTACATTTTCATAAAAATAGGTGAGACGGATTGAAAACTCGTGACCACTACTAATGAGATTAGAAAAACTTAAAAATCATCTCCCAATAACCTCAAAACCAGCCGGCGCCGAGCGAAATAACAGAGGTAGTGGTGCCGGCGCGAAACGAACAAATCTTTACGTAACGTGCGGACGCCAAAGTGTTAATAACGAACAACCAGAACCCAACTGTGTTATTATCAAAAATATCGTAATGAAAATATTATCATCCGATTGGAGATGTTTTTCTGATAAAAACGAATCTAAATTCGCTATAAATCGGAGAATAACGAAGAATAAATTAATATTGAAAACTGTTATGGAAAACGGTTTCGGTAGCGAATCTTGCTGGGGATGGCTCTTTTGCGCACAGACGATTGCGCACGACGGCATTGCACACGGTTCTTTTGGACACAGTAACATTGGACACAGTGGGTTTTCGCTGAAGCAAGGATTGCCCAGATGGTTAAGACGCACACGCTGAGTGACGCACATGTAAAATTGGACTCATGATAGATTGCGCACAGAATGGCGAATCGAGAACAAATAAAATTGCGCACAGTAATTTTGGACAGTGATGGAAATGCGGCCAAGTCGTTATTAATTTCGGGTTATGTGCGTTATAAAACATTTCCTCACGGAAAAAAGGGTTAGGGTTAGGGTTAGGGTTAGGGGCGGGTTAGGGTTAGGGTTAGAATCACTTGGGAACCTGAGGGTTCTGGGCCTCTAGTGGTGACTCGAATCCACTGGAGGATATACCGCAGTGGCGGTGGTCCAGAACCTAAATTCCTCTTGCTCCACATCCTCGTGGTGGTTCCTGGGGCACGTTTCGGCGTGTGCAAACGGAGTAAAGGGTGTAAAGCGCCCTGAAAGCATAGATCTTGTTCAAGGTCTGTCCAGGGCCCTATACCGTAAACCGGTGGTCATGTTTTACCGGAACGGGGGGCTTGCCTTAAGCGGCCGGCCTGCGAGGAGGATACACCTCTATAAAAAGTCCTTAACCTTAAGCTTCGGAACGCGGTGATGGGGCACCCTTCGGGCGTATGGCCCCGAAGGCGTGGGCCGGTGAGTGCATCGGTGGATAGCGTTTCAGTCCTCGGGTACCAGCGACCCCCGAGTGTATCAGCCTTACCCGGGCAAGGAGGCTCTGCCCGGGCGGATTTTCGTATTCCTACCACGCTCGTGGGAACAGGATGGATGGTTTGATTATAACAAATAAAAAAATTGATGACGTGGGGGAGGATGCCAATAAGGCAGCGAATGGAGAGGAGTCGGATGGAGATTCGGTAGTCTCCATCCTAAGCACCTCTGACCCGGGTGTTTCGCGCGCGGGACCCGGGAAGCGGGTGGCGGAACAAGGGGCTCCGTTGGATAAGCGGCCCCGGCTGGAGCTGTCCGCGAAAAAAGGGGGGTTGCAGACGCGCAGTGGGCGGGTACTGCAGCGGACCCCTGAGGAGGAGGGCTCCTCGGGATCGGTAGTCGAGGCGGTCCTCAGCGACCGCGCTGAGAGAGGACAGGCCCAGAAGGTCTCTGACCTGATAGAGGCCGGGGGGAAGCTGCCGACGGCGCAGCTGGTGGAGGAGGTGGAGGAGGCGATGAGGCGGGTGGAGAGCATCTCCACCGTCTCCAAGGGCCTCAACGGGGACCTGGTGGGGGACCTCCGGGACTGCTCCGCGGTGGCAAGATCCCACTGCATTACCTGATGCAGAGGTCCTACACCGGGACGGCCTGGGAGGGCGGCCAGCGGAACGCTCGCCTCCGCCAGCGGACCGAGGCCCTCGCTAAGGAGGTACAGGACCTTCGGGCGAGGCTCCGTGCCGTGGAGGCGGAGAAGCGGGCGGCCGCGGAAACTGTGACCCCTGAGGTGGTGCCCTCCAGCTCCTCGACGGGTGGGGCTCTGGGGGCGCGGCCGGTGGTAGAAGCGGCGGCGTTGGCGAGGGAGGGGGCGGGTGTGTTGAACCCCCAAGCCCTCCTTCTTCGCGTTGCGCGATGGTGGCGGCCAGGAATGCCGAGCTGGAGACTCGGATAGAGAACCGTTTCCGGGCAATCCTGGCCGGGATGGTTCCGGCTCTCGAGAGCGGGGGGGAGGGGTCACGCGATGCTCCGCCGGTGGCTTCTCCGCCGGCGGCGGACTAAACCAGGAGGACTGGGCCGGTGGTGGTGTCCAGCGCCAGGGTGGTGCCACCCGTGGACATCCCGCCGCCGTTCGACCCGGATTCCTGGACGGTGGCCAAGTCGAAGTCCGCGAGGAAGGCGGCGAGAAGGCGGGCAGCAGCGGAGGAGATGGCGGCCATAGCCCTCGCCGCCGAGTTAGTGGCCGCTGACTCGCAGCGGAAGAAGACGGCGACGAAGGAGCCGGCGGGCGTCGCGCGAAAAGGGGGTGGTGCGGTCGCGGCGAAACCGTCTCGCGGGAGGGAGGTAACCCTGGGACGCACCCCCAAGTCCGGGGCCGTGGCCATCACGATCCCCGAGAGCTGTAAACTCACTTACGCGGGAGTGATCGCCAGGGCCAAGGAAACGATCGACCTCAAGGTACTGGGGATCCAGTCGGGGGTGCTCCCCAGGAGGACGAAGACGGGGGATCCTCCTTGAGGTCAAGGGCCCGGAGTGCCAGCAGAAGGCACGGGCCCTCTCCACGAGAGTCTCTGAGGCCCTCGAGGGGACCGGAGTGAGAGTCGTCCAGGCCGTCAAGCGAGGCGAATTACGCGTTGCAGTTCTGGACAACTCCGTGAACACACGGGATGTCGCGGCGGCGCTCGCGGTGGCGGGGGGATGTTCGGAGGCGGAGTTCCGGGTCCGGGAGATCCGGAGGCCCGTCTCCGGGCGGGTGCTGGGCTCCTGTTGGGCCCAGGGCCCCCTTGCGGCCGTTAAGAAGGTGGTGGCGGGGGGCCGGCTGCTGGTCGGCTGGTCCTCGTCGCGCGTGGAGCCCCTTCAGTGCTTCCGTTGCCTGGAGACGGGGCACACGCGGGCCACATATAAGAGCGCGGTCGATAGGGGCGCGCTGTGCTACCGCTGCGGGGCGGCGGAGCACCGGGCCTCGGCCTGCAGGGCTGCTCCAAGATGCCCGCTCTGCGCGGACCTGGGGAGGCCCTCGGGCCATAGAATCGGGGCCAAAGCGTGTACCCCGGCTCCGAGGAGGGGCCGCGCGCCCCGAGGGGGAGCGTCTGCGGCTGCACCCGCGCAGCAGCTGCCGACAGCGTTGGGTGCCCATTCCCTCTAGGGGTGTGAGCCTGCAGTGCCAATGTCAGCGTAGGAGCCTTCAATCCTATTCCGGTACTGCAGGCGAACCTCGACCACTCGCGAGCGGCACAGGACTTGTTTGTCCAGGCCATGAGCGAGAGGGGGACTGGGCTGGCAGTGGCGGCGGAGCCGTACTCTATCCCTGAACACCCCTTCTGGGTGGGGGACGAGGCCGGCTCCGTCGCCATAGTGGCGGAGGGCCGCTGCGGACCCCCGTCGGTCTCCCTTCTGGAGCGGGGCGAGGGATACGTGGCGGTGCATTGGGGCGACATCGCGGTCGTCGGGATCTACATCTCGCCGAACTGTGGCCTCGATTATTTTCGGGGTTTCCTGGGCGGGCTGAACAGCTGCATCGCGCGGTGCAGCGCCCGTCCGGTTCTCGTCCTGGGAGACTTCAATGCCTACGCGGTATCGTGGGGGAGTCCCAGGACGACCACTAGGGGAAGCGAGGTGTTAACCTGGGCGTCCGGCCTGGACCTCCGGTTGATTAACCGAGGATCCACGCCGACGTGCGTGCGGCCGCAGGGTGTCTATATTGTCGACTTGACATGGGGGACGCCGTCACCCGCGCGCCGAGTGTCGGGGTGGAGGGTGGCGGAGGAGATTGAAATCGCCTCCGACCACGCGCCCATAGTTATGGACGTGTGGCCCACCCTCTACGCGCGGGATTCCCGACCGGACCGGGTGGACCGGCGGCCGCGATGGGCCTGGAACAGGATGGACGCGGACCTGTTTCGGGCCGCTGTCGCCGCGGTGACGTGGTCGGGGCCTCAATTGGCTGGGGTGACGCCTGCGCGCAGGGCGGGGCGGCTCCGGGAGGTAATGACGGCGGTGTGCGATACCGCGGTGCCCCGGAGCCGGTCCCCCCCAGGAGGGCGGCGTACTGGTGGTCCGCGGGCATTGCATGCTTGCAATGCCGCGCGGCGCAGGTATGGCCGGGCCCGCAGGAGGCGCGACGACGAGGAGGAGACGGCGAGGCTCCACGGAGAGTACCGGGCCGCGCTCGGGGTGCTCCGGAGGGCCATCCCGCGGGCCAAGGCTGACGCGTGGTTGGAGGTCGTCGGCATGGTGGACGCTGCTCCTTGGGGTCGCCCGTACAAGCTTGTGATGAACAAGCAGCGCGCGTGGGCGCCCCCGGTGACGGAGTCGATGGACCCACACCTGCTCGAGGGGGTGGTGGCGTCCCTCTTCCCGCGAGAGGAGGGACAGCGACGCCGCCTCCATCCGGAACAGGAGCCTCTCTCCTGGTCCGCGGAGTGGGAGGTGTCGGCCGACGAGCTCGGGGAAGCGGTGGCCAGGGCGCGACGGGTGGGGCGCAAGGCTCCGGGCCCGGACGGGGTGTCGGGCCGCGCGCTGGTCTTGGCCTTGGAGGGGGGGCTCGCTCCCGAACTCAGGAGGCTGTATAATAGCTGCCTGAGGGAGGGAGTGTTCCCCCCACTGTGGAAGTCGGGTAGATTTGTCCTCCTTCCGAAGGGGTGCAAGTCCCGGGACTCGCCCTCCGGGTACCGGCTGATCTGTCTGCTGGACGAGGCGGGAAAGTTGTTCGAGCGCGTACTCGTGGGACGCCTCGTCCGGCACCTGTCGGGGAGAGAAGTCCCCGATCTGAGTGGGGTACAATACGGCTTCCGGGGAGGTCTCTCCACTGTCGACGCGATTCGGCGGGTGAGGGCTCTCTCGGAGGCCTGTACGAAGGGGGGCGGTGTCGCGTTGGCGATCTCTCTGGATATCGCCAACGCATTTAACACCGTCCCCTGGGACAGAATTTTGGAGGCCCTGGTCTTCCACCGGGTGCCTCCGTACCTCAGGAGGGTGATCGAGGACTATCTCTCTGACAGGGGTATAGAGTATCCCGGTCGGTACGGGATGGTGCGCAGGAACGTCGTGCGAGGGGTTCCGCAGGGCTCGGTGTTGGGTCCGCTGTTGTGGAACCTCGCGTACGATAGCGTCCTGCGGGAGGAGATGCCTCCCGGTGTCAGCTTAACGTGCTACGCCGACGACACGTGGGTGTTGGCCACCGGGAGGTAGGCGAAGGTGGCCGTCTGCCTGGCGGAGCGCGGCGCGTGGCGCGCGGTGCGCTTGATCCGGTCGCTGGGCCTAGAGGTGTCCGTCGATGAGACCAGGGCCAATGTGGTTCTACCACTCGGCCCGGCTGGCGGCGCCACCCCAGTGCTGGATCGCCGTGGGGGAGGGAGTGGTCGAGGTCGGGTCACAGATGCGGTACCTGGGACTCGAGCTCGACGGCCTGTGGCGTTTCTGCCGCCACATTGAGACGCTGGCGCCCCGGGCGGAGAGGGCGACCGCTGCACTCGGTCGTCTTCTCCCGAATCTCGGGGGACCCTGTGGACGGGTGCGTCGCCTGTTTGCGGTGGTGGTGCGAGTGTTGGTCCATTATGGAGCCCCTGTATGGGCGTACGATGTCCTGGCCGGGGGGCGTAGCGGCGCGCGATCGCTGCTGCGCCGAGTCGAGCGCAGGCTGGCCATTGGTATCGTGCGGGGTTACCGCACCATTTCATACGCGACGGGGATGGTGATGTCGGGGCTGATCCCCCTCGAGCTGGAGGCCCGCATGTTGGCGGATGTACACGTGTACTCCAGGGACCTCCGGATGGGGGGGGGGTGGCCCCGGATCAGGCGGCGCTCATGGTGGCGGAGTCCAGGGGCCGCGCTCGACGGAACGCTGCCCGGGAATGGCGCGATAGCCTTCCTGGGACGGAGGAGGGCGGGAGGCGGGCCGTTCGGGCCATCCTCCCCGTGTTCGACCGGTGGAACAGGGGATGGATGGGGCATAGGGTCTCCTACCGTGTGGGGACCTAGGGAATATGGGCTTAGCAGTGGTGACTCGGATCCACTGCTAGGTATGCCACAGTGGTGGCGGTCATATTCCTAAAATCCTCTACGCTCCACCTCCTCGTGGTGGTCCCTGGGCGCTCACGGTCCTTTGACTGTGGGCGGCTAACGGAGCGAGGGGTACGCGGCAGGAAGTAGTCCTGATGATGTGCGAGGCGATGCCGGCGGGATCTTCGGATCCTGGTAGGGCCTCCCTTGCCGGTAAGGCTCGCACGGAGGGGTGAAAACTGCCGTAATGGGACGGGATTATCGGTTATGGACCAGGGCAAGTAGGAGCTTAGGTTTCGGCCAGCCGCAAATGGTGTGTTTTTCCCCGGATGTCGAATAAAAAGGAAAATGTTTACCGCACAGAGGAGGGACACCTCAGTGCCGGCACAGGGGAGGTGGGCGAGCAGGCCTCCCCTGGGTCGTCATCCCAGGACTGCGGGTTGACGGCGGTGGACCGCTTGGCCCCGTCAACAGTAATGAAGACAAGTGAGCAGCTAGGGCTGACGACAGTGGCACTCCTTCAGGACCTGAATAGGATAAAGGAAAAATTCAACGAAAAGGATAAGGACAGGGATAGGGAGAAGGATAAGGAAGGGGATAGTATGGAATTTCAAGTACACATACAAGAGGACTCGATGATAACTGAAACTGACCTCAACAACGAAAAAACACCAACAAATAGTAACATGCAGTTAAATATCGAAACCCTGGAGAATAATGAAATTAACTATATACAAAACAATAACAACGAAAATAACGAAAATAATAACATAGATCCAAAACCAATAGTTACTACACATAAATTAGGAATGAAAAACTACCACGAGGAAATTAAAAAAGATAAAACCATAAATTCAATTGAAAAATTATATGACGATATTAAAATTATGTATGAGGAATTTACTGAACTTACAAAATACATAGTTTCTAATAAAAATTTTAGAGCCCAATATAAATATAGCAGTAAAAATATCCAAAAACGAATGGCTGGCACTATTGTAGCGTTAAAAGACATAAAAGAAAACAGAAAAGAAGAAATAAAAATGTCATGCACAAAAATAAAAGAAAAAACCAAAAAACCGATAAAACGCACAATAGAAGCTACCAAAACTTCACACATTCTATCCGACTCAGGATCTAGAGTCGAATCAGAAGCTGAATTCTCTAGACCAGAGTCAACGCCCAGTGTTAGCAGAAGAGGATCTATATCCATGTCCTCATCCTGCTCATCGGTGAAAAGAATTCCAACGTATGCGGAGGCGGCTATGTCTCAGGATAAGCCGCCCTCACCTACGTTGGTACCAAAAATTAAAAAGAAAAAAACGGATAACGATAAAAATAAAAATAACAATGGTAAATATTATAACAACAATAAAAATATAACAATTATTAACCAAGAAACTTCATCGGACGAGGAAGACTCCTCGGACGATGAAATCGATAAAATACTTAATAAACTAGGTAACAAAATAAAACAACTAATAAAAGGCGACAAACCCGATAATAAACACGCAAAAAATAACAATAACAAAAAACATGAAAAAAATAAAAATATTGAAGATAAAACCAGACCTATGTTCTCACATAGTAGTACAGGAATAAAAACAAAAGAAAACACAGGCTGGGAAACAATAACAAAAAGAAAAGGAAGAATAAATAATAGAAACGACGAAGATACATGCAATAGCGAGGTCGAGAAAAACAAACCGGATAAAATCATAAGGCCGAAGTGGACAATTCCACGCCCAGATGCTCTGGTTGTTAAAATTAAAAACAAAGAAGAGTTTAAAAAAACATGCTCAAATATAACAAATAAAATGGAAAATCCAGAAGCCATTAAAAGAATTCGAAAAACCAGAACAGGACAACTCCTGTTCGAACTTGAGAGTAAAGAGGACGTGGAAAAAATTAAAAATCAAATTAAAAAATCCGTCCCAGAAGATCAAGATATACAGGTCTTACAAAAAGCGTTCGACCTCGAAATACGGGACCTTGACCCGATAGTAGAGAAAGATGAAATAATAAACTCTCTAAAAAAAGAACTTAATATAAATCCGAAAGAAGTTTATGTCAAAGTACTACGTACAACGAAAATTGGTACACAAATAGCAATTGTAGATACACCACTAAAACACTTAAAAACTATAATGGATAAACCTAGGATAAAAATAGGTTGTACATATATTAGACTTAATCCGGCCCCGAAAATTATAAAGTGCTATAAATGTCACGTAATGGGACATTATAGTACGAATTGTACAGAAAATATAAAAGATGACAATCCAAGATGTCGGAAATGCGCTAAAAACGGTCATACAATGAAGGATTGCGTGAACGATCCTAGATGTGTTACATGCGACAAACTTAAAGTTCCCTCGGCACATCTAATATGCTCTATGGCATGCCCACAATTTAGATCAAGGATTAAGCAATTAAAAGACCAATTCTATAAATATAATCATGCAAATATTACAGCTTAACTGTAACGGGTGCCAAGTTGCCCAAAATATCATGTATCAGACATGCGTTAAAAATAAAATAGATTTAGTTTGTTTGCAAGAACCATATAAGGTAGATAAAAGATGGATATCCTCTACTAACGGAAAAGCCGCAATATTTATTAAAAACTTAAATATAAAAATAAATAAAGAAAATAAAATTATCATGCAAAATTTTATAGGTATAAAACTAGATGCCTTAACAATAATTAATGTATATTTATCACCTAATGTTAGGAAAAAAGAATATCAAAAATACTTGGACGAGATAAAAACCTCTAGCAAAGATTGGCACGGATCAATCATTCTCTTAGGGGACCCAAATGCTCGCTCAATCCTTTTTGGCGACATAAAAGAAAATCTTAGAGGTAAAGTTTTCATGCAACTACTAGATGATTTAAGATTGATACCGATTATCACAAAAGGCGGACATACCTTTGAAAAGGGCGAACGCCGATCGAAAATCGACATCATCTGTGCCACCAAGGACATATATAAAAGAATAAATAGTAGAGTTGACGACAGTTATAATGCCTCTGATCATAAAAACTGTATTCACTCAATAAAACTAGAAAGTAGTAAACATAAAAAAATCTTTTGTAAAAATATTATTTGGTTCTGGAACACTAAAAGCCTCGAACCCGAAAAATTCTTAAATAACTTTAAAAAACTCAACGAAAAAATAAATTGGCAAAACATAAATAAAAAAGAAATAGATACGTACCTTAAAAATATTAAAAAAACATGTATGAAAGTACTTAAAAAGAAAACAAATAAATACATACCTCGAGAAAATCCTTGGTGGTCATCAGAAATAGCCTCGATCCGTGATGACGCCCAGTCCGCCCGTAGGAAACTGCAACGAAAAAGAAAAAAAGGATTAGACACAATAAAAGAAACAGAAGAATATAAAAAGTTAAAGAAAAAGTTACAACAAAAAATTAACGACAGTAAAAAGATGCAATGGAAAAAATATATAGATCTATTAAAAGACGATGTATGGGGTCGTCCATATCAAACAGTTAAAAATAAAATAAAAAATAAAACAATAACAACAACAATGAATTATAAAAAAGCTAAAGAAATACTATACACACTATTTCCTAGAGAAAACAAAAGAATCAACTACGACGATTTTACTGATGTCATTCCTGAAACGCAGGTCACCACAGAAGAGATCCGTGAAATAGGTGCCAACCTAAAAACCAATAAAGCGGCAGGCCTTGATAAGATACCTCCAATTATCATTAAATTACTAACTGAATATGACTCTAAAAATTTTACAAAAATCATGCAAACGTGTATAAAGGAAAACTATATTCCGAACAAATGGAAAAAGATCCGTGCAATTTTAATAGAGAAAAACTCTGAGGATTTATCGAATCCATCAAGTTATAGGCCCATCTGCATAGGAGACTGTGCAAATAAAGTCTTCGAAAAAATATTGGAAAAGAGAATCATGGATCACCTAGGAACCCCGGCTTTTAACGAGAACCAATATGGTTTTTGTAAAGGCAAAATGACGATTCATGCATTAATAAAACTTAAAAATTACGTATTAGATAACAATGAAAAAAGAAAATTTGGCATACTAGTAAGCCTCGACATAAAAAACGCCTTCAACACTCTAGGATGGTCGTGTATCTTTGATATTCTAAAGAAGAGAAGCTTCCCCAGTCACTTGCAACAGCTGATTCAGTCCTATTTCAAAAATAGAGCCATTCGGTACCGCGCCGAGGATAAGTGGATGGAAATCCGAGTCGAGAAGGGGGTTCCACAGGGATCGGTGATATCGCCGATCCTGTGGAACCTCGTTTACGACGAACTTTTGAGTCTGGACTACGATCCCGATATTAACATAATCGCCTTCGCGGATGATATCGCGATTTATATGGCGGATCATAATCTAGCAAAAATAAAGCTTAAAATAGAAAAAACAATAAATGAAATAATAGCTCCCTGGCTGATAAAAAATGGGCTAGAACTAGCACCTCAAAAAACAAAATTTATATCCTTCAACAGGAAAAAATTAATAGATGATTTCAGTCTAAATATACTAGGTATAGATAAAAAAGAAGAAAAAAGCTTAAAATATCTAGGAATTAATTTAAATAAACTAAATAATTATAGTTTACATATAGATAAAGTTACTGCCCAAAGTAATCACTATATTGGAGAGCTGTCAAGACTCATGGTAAATCTTGGTGGGCCGTTAACACCCGGTAGATATCTTTTTTATAACATTTTAGAGTCAATAATTGGCTACGGAAGCCCAATGTGGGCAGAAGAGGCCTTAAAAACTAAGAAAAATATAAATAAAATTAGGAAAGCCCAACGACCCGGACTCAATCGAATCGCAAACGCATATAAAACTGTTTCACGAGAATCCCTATGTGCAATCACGGGAATTGTCCCACTAGAATTAAAATTATTAGAAAATAAAAGAATTTTCCATGCCAAAGAAAAATATAAAATAAATATAAACGATGATAGTGACACCGAACAACAAAAAAAGGAAAAATTAGAAACAGAAATAGAAAAAATAAAAGAAATAACCTGGACAGAATGGCAACATAAATGGAACAACATAAAACATTCTAAATGGACAAGAAAAATCATACCCAACCCAAGAGTATGGATAAAAAATATCAAAGGAAATCTAAATTACAGACTTACACAAATTCTAACGGGTCATGGCGCCTTTGCGGCCTATAAAAAAAGAATTGGAAAGAGCGAAAGCGACCTATGCTGGTATGATTGCCGAGTCATTGACGATCCTGAGCATACGCTCTTTAATTGCGAAAGATGGGTGACAGAAAGGAATAATTTGGAACTGGAATTAGGCGAAGACATAAACATAAATAATTTTACAGGGATATTTACACATTCGGAAAAGAACTGGGAAATAATAAATAGATTCATTAATAAAATTATGAAAGAAAAAGAGGCTTTTGAAAGAAAATTAGATAAAGAAACTAGAGAAAACAATAGATAATAATGCAAACAAACTAAATAAAAAAGAGTGTGACATACAAAAACAAAAACAATAGAAAAGAACTAGAAAAGGGGGGTTACCGAAATAGCCAGCCGGGCGCAATACGGCAAGTGGGTCCCCGGGGAAGCTATTCGGTACTATTTGGGGTGTAGAGGGGCAACCTATCGGTTGTCCCGGGAGGTGGAGGTTCCAGTTTACCACCTTCCTTAAAAAAAAAAAAAAAAAAAAAAAAAAAAAAAAAAAAAAAAAAAAAAGGGTCTCCTACCGTGTGACGCAGGTGATGACCGGGCACGGATGCTTTGGTGTGTACCTGTGTCGCATCGGGAGGGAGGCCGAGGAGGCGTGTTACCACTGCGGCGAGCCGCGGGACACGGCGCAGCACACTCTGGAGGAGTGTCCGGCATGGGCGGGCGAGCGCCGTGCTCTGCGGCGCGCGGTGGGTCATGACCTTTCGCTTCTGGCTGTCGACTCAGCGGCAGCTGGTGGCGAGGGGGCATGGAGGGGGTTCGCCTCCCTCTGCGAGCAAGTAATGCTGCGGAAGGAGGCTGCGGAACGGGATCGGGAGCGCTATCACGATCCCGGACGAAGGGGCGGGAGGAGGCGACGCAGGGCACGCCCCGGCGGCGTGCCTCCATTGCGGCCCCTCTAACGCGGGCGGGGGCGCCCTTGGTGATTTCGAGGCGGGGGACCGATGGTTCCCTTATACTCGGTGGCCAGTGGCGTCCCCGGGGGCCGTTGGGCATCTTGGCCGGGGGCCCGGATGTCCATCGGGCGGCCTAAATGGGGGGGAAGGCACCGCGTCATCCGTTGCGTGGTGCCTTCGGATAGAGTAGGTTCGGGTGGGGGCCGCGTCCTCCACCCAGGGAGGAATGCTAAGACGGGAGCACACCGGATTGAAATGCGCGCGCGGAACACGGGTGCCCCCAGGAGCCTAGGGACGGACGAGGAGGAGTTAGTGGGTATACTCGGCCTTGCACCCACCAACCGAGGAGTCCCACATAACCCGGCCCACTCCCCCTCGGGAGGGGCCGGGTATCCGTAACAAGATTACCTCCTCGAAAAAAAAAAAAAAAAAATAGGATTAGGGAATCACTTGGGGGTAGAAGGGGGTGAATCGACTTTTGAATAGGCCTAAGGGATAGTGCCGGGGTGATATACTTTCTGTAAACTCTTTCAAAAATTTCGTTATTTTTTGTCTAGGACGCACGGTTTAGGAGATACAGCAATTTTAAAATTCTGTGAATGTGTCCAATTCTATTTGTGCGCAATTGAGACGTGTCCGATTCTTCGTATTCTGCATAGAAGATATATAATCATAGACTAATCACACAGCACAACACACGATGATAAACAACAGTTTGAATTCAATCTGTGCGCAATCTATCATGAGTCCAATTTTACATGTGGGTCACTCAGGGTGTGCGTCGTAACCATGTGGGCAATCCTTGCGTGAGCGAAAACCCACTGTGTCCAATGTTACTGTGTCCAAAAAAACCGTGTGTCCAATAATACCGTGTCCAAAAGAACCGTGTGCAATGCCGTCGTGCGTATTCGTGTGTGCGCAAAAGATGGCCTCTCAATCTTGCTTACTCTGGGACTGGACCAGTGATGTCACAATCGTGCGACGCCGTCTCACGGGGGAGGGGGGCTTCCCCCTCCGCCGAATCGGCCCCCACTCTGGCGTAACGTCGTCTAAGCTGCTTGCTCGACTGTTCGACGCGTTTCACCGATTAGCACGATCGATTCCCGGTTCGGCGAAGCGCACATTTTGCTACAACTTTTAAACTAAAGAAGATATCAATGCGAAATTAGGACTAGAAATTCTTTTTAACACGAAAGTGTTTTAGAGATGGGGGGTGATTTCAGAAAAGATGTAACGAAATATGCAACGGAAATGCGTCACGCGACGATAATCGTCCCAGGTAAAATTTTTCTAACCCTAGTAATCCGTTACCTGGTACTGATGATCGACAGAGTCATAAAGCGAGTAGAGAAAAGAAAAGGTGAACATAAAGGTAAAGGTAAACGGATGGGCAAAAAGTACAAAAATCTTTCGAGAAGGGACTCCTCGTTCGAGAGAGAGAGAGAGAGAGAGAGAGAGAGAGAGAGAGAGAGAGCGAGAGAGAGCGAGAGAGAGGGAGAAGTGTTTTACAGATGGGGGGTGATTTCATAAAAGATGTAACGAAACATGCAACGCAAAATCGTCACGCCTATTACTTATTACGCCTTACTCATAAAATTGCCGATTTTATATCGAAGTTTTCAGATGACAGACAGTTAGTTGTGTCTCATCGTGATTATGAGTGTGAATTTTTTACAGATATCCCAGATTATGTCAAAATGTTTAAGAAAATTGGATATGTCCAATCATTTGAAAAAAGTACACATTGAAAGCGCTACGTTCTTACTTTTGGCTAACATTAAAATAATTTAATTTCGAATTATTATGTTATTACACTGTTGTAATTGTAATTGCACAGGGAAAAAGACTGATGTAGTAGAAAGAACAAGAAAAGAGTGTTTAACCAAAAAAAAAAAATCATTTGATGCGGGAGTCGATCCGGGACCAAAATATTTTCACAGCCGGAGCCGTTACCGCCTGCGCCAAACGAAACTGCTGAAATCCATACTCATATATTGAAATGTAACCCAAATGGAATAGAATAGAAGAATAGAAATGCTTTATTTTCAGCCTTCCGGCCATAAAAAGGAACTCGGTTTACAATTATCCTAGGTTCACTCATCCTTCCACACATCCTCGGACACACTCATACACTTTGCTTTGGGCTATCTTTCTCCTATCTTTCTTTCTACTCTTTTCTTTCCTTTTTCCCCTAGTTTCCTCAGCCATTCTATCGCTTCCTCTGAGCCCCTTTCGCTCACTATTTCCTCTATGCACAAACCCCTTTCAAGTTCCCTGCATTCCCTTACCATATGTTCAAAATTTCCAAAGCTATCTCCACATAGGTCACATTTCCGGTTTTCCTCTACCTCCCAATATCTATTCCACCTTTTTAGTGATGTAACCGTGTCGGTTACATATCGACACCGTGTATATTGAACAGCGACACCGTTCCCCACCACCACATTCAGTTACGGCGCTCGCGATTAGGGAAATAGAGAAGAACCGCGAGATATCGCGACACGCGTCTAATTGCGCACGCATCGATCCCCACTCGACAACGATCGAAGGAGGTCGATGCGAGCCGTAGATCCAACACTCTACGTCTGGAAGCGATCCGGGAAACACGCGTTCGCGAAATTGCCTGTTCGACGAAAACCGGTACGCACTTCGAGGAGTCAAACCGACTCAGCAGAGATAGGCAAACCGTCCTTCCTGCTCTCAGTGCCTACGCGCCTCAAACCGAGGAGTCACGAGCACAAACCGCGCCGTGGCACCGTCGAAACATATAATTTAAAATTCCGTGATCCTCGGTCGCGACAGCGTAGTAGTCCCGCGTTTGAAGTTATATAAACGTGAATCGATTATAAATTATCTCTTTTAAATTCACAAATTAGAGCCAAGCAGGGGTGGAGGAGATGAGAAGGCTAGAGATAGAGGCAACGGAGAGGCTAAAGGAGAGAGACATTGAGATTCAACGGCAAGAACAACATACAAGGATAGAGCAGTCGAAGTACAACACAAGGTACAAGTACATAAGAGTGACAGAGTTACCAGAGTACCTAAGTAAGGAGGGAAGAGGGGAAAGCCAAAAGCTCGTAGCACAAGTCAGATGCGGAAACACAGAAAATTGGAACAAATACTGGCTGGAAGACGAGGCAAGAGGATGCGACCTGTGTGGGGACAGGTATGGCAATCTGGAGCATCTAACAAGAGAGTGCAGGGAAGTGGAGGGGAAGATCAGGATGGAAGACATAGTGAGTGGGAGGAGAGATGCAAAGGTTGAAGCGTGGCTGCAAGAGTTAAGAAAAAAAAGAGAGAAAAGAGCGGAAATTTAATAGCATAATTGAAGCGTAAACCAAAGATAATAGAGAAAAGGTGCAATAATGAGGAGGAAAAGAGGAAAAGGCTGAATATAAATAGTGTAGTCAGAGTAGGGAGGGGGAGTCAGAGAGGGAGGGGAGCGGGAGAGAGAGAGAGAGAGAGAGAGAGAGAGAGTGTGATTGGTTAAGATAGTTATTTGTAAAGATAGGGGATTGTAAACCGAGTCCGATTCTTGGCCGTAAGGCTGAATAAAGCAATATATTATTATTATATTATATATATTAACTAAAATTCACAAATTGTTGTACCTTGCAGCGAGCAAGTTGTGATGATAAGAAGCGACGGCGAGCGTAATGCGCCGGGTGTCTGAATGACACGAACTTTATAGAATTCAAGTTTTGCGTTTCGGAAGAGTCGTGACGCGTTTAATTCGTACGATAGGCACGTCGAGCAGGCATAACATAATCGTTCCGTAGATCGTGCTGCTAGGATAACAACAGACTCGAAACAAATACAACACAGTCATTGTTACTTGGTCGCGACCTCAGTGAGAGCTTGCTCGGAGGCCACGTAAAAGTGCCAAAGGGAAAACTCCTTGGTCGTGTATGGGTGACTACGATTTTGTGTGCGTCTCCTTCCTGACCACTCGTACGAGTATACGGCCGAGTGTATGGTTGGTTGGACAGATCTAGAATCGGTCAGTTGCGAATTGCGCGGCAGTATCATTGAGAAATACTGCTCGTGCCGATCGGGTCGAAGTAAGACGGTCGACCATCATACGATCCTGGTTACTCTGTCGTATCCCTAGCCGAGATTACACTGAGGCCACTCACAGTGCCGAAGGGTAATCTCCTGGGTTCTGTGGAGTCACTGTGGTTTAGTGTGGGTCTCTTCCGGATTGAGACGGCTTTGCTTCCCGCTATCGCGGCTATTCCTTCGTTACCTCAATAGAGCATACTCCAAGGCCACACAAAGTGCCGAAGAGTAAACTCCTGGGTTCCGTGGAATTGCCGAGGTTTCGCTGTGAGCCTCTCACGGTTAAGAGGTGGTTATACTTTGTACGATCCCGGTCACTCTGTCGTGACCCTTGCAGAGCTTACTCCAAGGCCACGCACCGTGCCGACCGGTAGACTTCTGGGTCCCGTGGAGCGATTGAGGTTTTGTGCGTGTCTTCTCCGAATCGGTACGATAGAGCTACATACGATCCCGAGGATTTTGCCGTGACCTTTGTCCGAGTACACTCCGAGGCCACACTGTGCCAAAGGGTGGACTCATGGGTCACGTGAAATAACCGTGGTCTGGTATGGGTCTCTACGTAGTCGAGACGATCGAACCTTGCTCGATCGTGGGTACACTTCCGTGACCGTTGCCTGAGGATATTCCGAGGCCATGCGACATGCCAAGGGGATGCCAAGGTGAAACTCATGTGTCCCGTGGTGTGACCAAGATCTAGTGTGTGTCTCCTTCCAGGAAACTCGTCCGAATATCGACCAGTACCTGGAGGGTTTGACGGGTGATGACGTCACTCGATCGCGGATATAGCGTAGCATTGTCGTAATTGAACGTTGCGCGATCGTCCAGCGAGTACAAAACACAGGCGTAGAGTCAAGCGAGCGTGTCGCGAGCGAGTCACTACGCGTCGGTTGCGAACCACGGGCGAATGGTTAAATCTCAACCCTGAAATTGATAAACTTTATAAATATTGTTGTCTCATTGCCTCAGCGGAATTGTTACCCGTACAGGGATAAAATTGTATCATATCGTAAACAGTTCCTTAAGAATATATCTCTCTTTGTTTTTCACAGTAAAACTCTGATGTTTATTTACTGGTCCAAACCTAGCCGCTTTCCAGTGCCTGGAGGCACGAATCCATCTTAGCTCGGGGATTTACGAGCCTAGAAAAATTAGGGTAGTAACCGCCCCCCGCGAAGTAGTTATAATACCAAACAGTTATACAAACGTAGGAGCAATCAAACCTACTCGTACGCGGAGTATAAAGTAGAAAGAGAAATAGTACGGTTACAGTGACCCCCCTCTTGCCTGTGCTAGTAATCGTTGGCTCCCATCTTTCTCCTCTCTTCTCAGGTACTATGGTAATTTTAAAGTTCTTAAGTATCTATATCTTTGGTTAAACCTTGCACCTTGCATCTTTGTGTATTGCACTTGTTGCTGCACTTCCCTATCGCGTCTTCTCAATTCCTCTGTTATCTCTTCTTCTCTTTCTCTCTCTCGCTCTGTCTCTTCTGTGTTGTAATTGGCTTAGTCCATTTCTCATTAGGTATTCCTCCCTCACCTTTGCGGTTCTCGTTTTCCGCCTCATGATTTCTTTCTCCTTCAGGCATTCTTTTACCAATATTCTCCCATTCCCTTCCCCCAGCTTTTCCTGGAATCTCCTCGCTCTTACTCCGGCTGTTATCCTGATCTTATCTCTTTTTGCCTCCTCTAACACTATATACTCTGGCGTTTGCTCGCTTAACCCTAGGACCCACTTTATATATCTAGTTTGTACCCTCTCTACCTCCTTTCTCTCTTCGTAGCCCCATATCTCTACCCCATACATCAAGACCCCTAAAACTAACGAGTCAAATAGGTACATTCTTAGCCTGAAATTATCTTTGAACTTCCTTTCGCCTATGCCCCATGTCTGGTTAAGCATCACGTTTGCCTTTCTTACGCTTTCCCTAATATGTTTTGTTAATCCCCCATCTCTTTGTACGATTACTCCTAAGTATGTAAATTGATTGACCGCCTCTATATTTACCCCTTTCCACTTCCACTTAAACTTTTGTCTCTTTCCTGTTCCTTTGCTAAACTCCATAATTTTAGATTTTTCCAGAATTAGTACTAGCCTATTTTCATCGAGATAAGTTTCTAGCTTCTCCATCATTTCCTTTAACTCCACTGCTTCTTTTGCTACTAGTACCACATCATCAGCCAGTGACTAAAATTTTTCATCGCCTACCTTTATTCCTCCTGTTCTGTTCCTTTTGAGGCTTTCTTCCATGTCCGCTATAAAAATCGTGAACAGAGTCGGGCTTAGGGGGCAGCCTTGTCTCAAACCATCCCCTGTCCAGAACTCTCTTGTCTCTCCGCCAAATGGAATATTTTATATTGTACTTTTAAGTTTGTACACTGTTTTCCCGAGTATAAAAATGATTAATATTACATAATACACCTACAAAACGGTAAGAAGGCATGGAAACAATTGATTTCAATTTGTTTTAACGACGATGCAATTTTTAAAAAATTATGAAAAAATTAAGAACAATAGTTTCAATAACATCTAACTACTTAATTTTGGTAAAACTGGTATCTCTGAAACTTCAATTTGAAATGTGCACTTTCTTCAAATGATTGGGCATATTCAATTTTCTTAAACATGTTTGCATAATCTGGAATATCTGTAAAAAATTCACATTAATAATCACGATGAGACACAACTAACATAATAACATAAACATGGTCAACTGAAAACTTCGACTTAAAATCACCAATTTTATGCTTTCGGATTTGTTTAAAAATCGATTTTGCAACCAAAAATTATGAAAAAAATCTCAATCTTGTATGATATTAGATAGAATATTCATGAATTTTTTCGTAATTTTTTGTTGAGCATGGTGTGATTAAAAATTAATTTGGTTTGCAGGCACTTTTGACCATCTTATCCAGCTTTATCTTAAAAATCGGCAAAAAAAATTACTTAATAAATATAGAACATATTTCACGACATTAAACCCGATTTAAAAAAGAATTTCTGGTTCAAATTTCGCATTGATATCTTTTTTAGTTTAAAAGTTGTAGCAAACAGTGCGTGTTACATCCTATCCACTCGTAGAACGTGCGTGACGAAGAACGTGCCGAGCGTCTAGTTAAGAAAATCTAATTTATAATTCGGACGCAGGATTTACAACTGTACGGTAGGCGCAGCGGGGCTTTTCCGGAACCCTGCTAATTTTTATGGCAACCGTAGGGACCTCGACGACCATCATAAAACACTCGAACACCACGTGCGACACAACGGTGACCTGAGACCGGATGAGTGATTGTAAATCACGACATCGACAAGACGAGACGAGACAAAACTAAACTCTCGACAATTTCCCACCCTAAGACGCAAAACAGACACACCCACGACCAATGACAAAATAGAATTTTCCCCCCACCCAAAACTGCAACTGTCCAATCCCTAAAAAACCAAGTTTACGTAAATCCAAAAACACGACGAGGACGAAAGCATTCCAGTTTGTACGAGGAAAGTCCGATAGTCCGTTTCTTGTGAACATCTAGTGAATAAATTACTATTTTGCACAACCCTTTCGCCGTGTCGTTTTCCTCGATCGGGACAAGAACCCAACTCCATTTCACGAAAATCCTTTCGTGTGTTGCGGCAACGTAACAGTGCGTCTCGCCGAACCGGGAATCGATTGCGGTTCAGGCGCTCGAAATTTTGGTACGTGCGACGGTACGTCTGAATGGAGCCGTGCCGGCGGAGGGGTTCACCCCGCCCCCTCCCGCCACGTGTGACGGCGACCCACGATTCTGGCATCACGACTGGACTTGCCTAATTGAGCTCGATGAATGCGGTAGTGTTCCTCTCTGTTCGTACGTGTCGTACTATTGCGTTCTTCGTTTATTTTCTCACTACAAACGCGCAAGAAAATAATGCAACTACGGTCTGAGTCAGTAGTAAAATAGATTGACATATCGCAAAAAACGATCAACTACATAATTATTGATTGATTAATTCTCTTAACCCTTTCGAATTTCACAATTAATGTTTATTGACATTTTGCAAGATTCTATAAAGGCAAAATTTATGTTGTTTAAATGAAACATACATGAAAATGCATAGTAAATTTCAATTTAATTCTTTTTTCAAATTCAGTTACAAAATACATTCAAAATGGATGCGTATTAATAGTATTAAAAAATTATAGAAATGCGAATAATAATTATACGTATAAATAAAATGTATAAAATAAATGTATGCGTAAAGATATTCACGTTCAAGATTTATGAAAATTGTTTTTCTATAATTTGAAAACGTGGTATCTACATTTATTAATATTGTATTGATAAAGATAATTGCAGATATGTAACATAATGACATCAAATAAAAAAATATAATGTGAACATATAGTCATAACGTCAGATACATAACTCGTCAATCAGATTTGATCATTCTTGTAGATCTAGATGTCAAATAGCAACACCGTTAAACATGCCGCGCTCGCTACCTAAATAGAACATTTACTCTTATTGCCTCAGTATTTTCCTTATTGTAATCGATATTTTGCAGGTGTTACGTATGGAGATGTCTCCTCCAGGTGCATTTCGTTTACGAAACTCTAATCTCTTTTCCCAGAACGAAAGACGTCCCAACAGACCCCTTTTTAAAACAGTACGACTGTTTATGAAACTCTTGAGAACACCCTTCTGGCATCCGTTAATTATTTGGAAATAGCCCAGATGACCTTCCATTAGCCCCTTTATTAACGAAAAATGTAACTGAGGCCCGGTTTCGTTAGAACTGACTGTTGAATATGTAAGATAAATATTAAAATCTTGACCGGCAAATCATCTCAGTCGGACGCTCGTGGCGCCATCTATGGACTGAGTTTTATCTAGAGTGTACATGTCTAAAAGTATTCACTTGTGCTCGAAGCAATGTGGCGGAGTAGAGCGTGTGGAGTAGAGCGTGTGGTTTAACGATACAAGTATATATAATTATCAGTTTTGTTACTATTATCAAAGTATATTGAATACAATATTGAAGTATATTGAAGTCATTTTACGACCCAGACTAAGTATAAAAAATCCTAACCTCCAACATGGTAGCAGAGCGTGGTTGGAAATGCAAGAGGTTAAGTTAATGTGATAAAAACACGTGGTGCAATAACGAAGTCGAAAAATATGTGCAACAATAAAAGTTAAAGGATAATGACAAATGATTCATGGACAAAACAACGAAAAAGGGTCGTAAAGTAAAAGTGATGCAAGTGGATTAAAATTAGAAATCGAAGCACGTGGCA